>JAQQAE010015400.1:0-11065 GCA_029823295.1 Pseudamia nigra
GTAACTTTCAAAACTATATTTAACTGCTTAACTCTTCAACTGAGACGACGTTTTAAAGCTTCATGCTCAATATTGAATGTACATGTCACTTAGAGAAGCATGTTATTCTTTTTATTGTGATGTACTGATATCGATCCGCATATGGGATTTTGTATGATATGTTTTATGTAAAAGGATGGACATGAAACTTAATTGGATCATTTTGATTCCATCGCGTGAAGCCAACGTACAACAATATAAACAGAAACATACAGAATATTACACAGAACGAACAGCAAGGAAGAAAATTCCACACAGAATAATCCAGAAAAATAAACAGGTGAGGAAAAATAATCAAGAACACGAACGGAAAATGAACAAACATGACTTTAATGTTCATTAAAATCAACATATTGTCCAAAAAATGAGTAATATAATCAGTGAAGTGCACAAAAATGACTATAATAATCATGAAAATCAACAAAACAACCAACAAAATGAGTAAGATGAATCAATTAAATAGACAATTAATAAAATAGAATGAAATAACAAATAAAATGGACGGAAATTAACAAAATAATCTACAAAATAAACAAAAATGGCTAAAATAATTAAGAAAAAAGGCAAACATTTCTCCAAAATGAGTAAGATATTTAATTAAATTAACTAGGTGTTGTGCAGATTGACAAAAACAGTTGCGCAAATAACTAAAAATGAATTAAATTATGAATAAATTGGGCAGAAGTTAACCAAATACTCCATAAAATGACCAAAGATGAGTGAAATAGTCAAGAAAATGAATCAGAAATTAAGAAATGAATCCACTAAATTAACAAAATGACTTAAATAGTCAAGAAAAATACACAGTTCCCCAAAATGAGTAAGATATTTAATTAAATGAACAAAGTGTTGCGCAGATTGACAAAAATAGTTGCACAAATGATCAAAATTGAATGAAATAACAACGAAATTGGGCAGAAATGAACAAAATAGTCCATAAAATGACCGAAGAAGAGTCAAGAAAATGAATCAGAAATTATCAAATTAATCCACAAAATGTATGCAACGATGAAAATGATTAATGAAATGAACAAAAACAAAATAACAGCGAAGGTTCTCTGGCCCGTTTTGGATCCTGTCTCATACGTTTACGACCCGTATTATTAGAATATTATTAAACTGTGACGTACTCTATGTTTATTTGACTTGTACTTTTTTTTTTCTCTTTCCGTGCAGGTTAATGCGACTTCTGTAAAACGCTCATGGTAGATACGTTTTCCTCTGGCGGGCGGCGCCGATTCCCGGGGTCCCACGGCGGCTCGTCACCGGGCCGCCCTTAGCCGCGCCCCTGCCTCCGGTCTGCCGCCGGCCCATCCCGTCCGATCAGGCGGCGTAAAAGACGAGCGAGGTTCCTCTCACACCAGCCCGTTGTTTCTTTTCTTTGACCTCAATTACGAACGGGGCGTTCGTTACCACGGGGCCGTGTCGAGCCGTGGCGTGTGCATGTGACAGGGATTGTGTTCATTTTGGCCCTGCGAGGCACCGTACAGTCGGTGGAGGCCGAGGTGCATTAGTCTTGGCTGAGACGTTCCCCTGAGTGATGCCGGCGCTTGTGGGCGGGAGAATGATCCCGAGGAGGGAAAATGCAATGAAAAGAGAGGAAACGGCGAAATTGATGTTGGACGTGACGGGAGCTGAACAAAGCCCAGCTCGCTGTCGGGAGCCGCTGCCAGCGCCGCCGTCTCACCTCCGGCTTAGACCATCTGACGACGCCATGACACTGATGAGAAGCAGCACACGGCTCCGCTCTGTTGACACTTAGAGGGAAAACTGGGAAGTGGCCAGAGATCTGCACTATCCCAGCGTTTCAAAACAATGCAGTTAATCTCACTGTAAATATTAAAACCTCGAAACCCCCCCGTGTAACTCTGGGTGGGCTACAGTTGAGGGGTTTCATTGCAGGTCTGACACTTTCTCCTGTTAGTCCAAATGTGGCATTGCTGTGAATTTGACCGAAGTCATGTGAGCAGCGTTTTCCCGTTAGATATTTGGAATTAGGTCTTTTTCCAAATAAAATATGTGGGATGTATTATTCCAGATATCTGAGGATGTATACAGCACATGCAGAAAATGTAGGTTGAGATGAGCTGGTCTCTGGTCCAGACGGACCCTCAACAAAAGTCCAAAACTCTGCTCAGAAGGAAGACGAGCCCACATTATAACATTCAGGATACGTTTATGAGTTTGAAATGAACAAATATCTAAAACAGGGCTGTCAAAATGAAGGCATTAGTCCAGATTCATCCATTTGCATGATTAATTAGATTAAAAATTTTAACGCAATTAACGCACAATAACTCGCGTAACCAAGGAAAAAGAGATGAAACCTTATGTCACATTTGAGCCACGTCGTCAGTATTTACTGCTTCAGAGTCAGTTTAAATGTTAAAGTTTAAGCCTTTACACATTTTGAAACAAATGACATTAGTTGCTGATGAAAACAAGTGTAAAAAAGCAAAAACATGCTGATCAGAACATTCCAGAGGTTCTGTTCAGTTCTGCAAAGCAGCTGGAATTTACTTTAGTTACACGAGTTTAAATTAGAAAAAAAAAACATTTTAATGTAAAATAAGTCATTTTAGTCGCGTGTCTGTATCACCTTATGTCATGAGTGCGGTTGCTCCCACAAAATTAAAAACCACGAATGGGTATTAATTGTGATTAATCGGAATTAGTCCAGTGACCCTGTGATTAATTTAGATTAATTATTTTAATCATTTGGCAGCCGTAATCTAAAAGTTGACTTTTTCAGGGCAGCAAAGGGATGAGCTGGGGTTGCACCAAAACAATCACATTTTCAGAATGTCGGTCAAAGGAAATGCACATATATTTATATCTTTTGTATCTGTTGGGAGGTGTTTTACCGTGGCACACAGATAGGGGCGCTAGATTTTAAGGCGAATGGACACACATCTTTCACTGCAAGAATTCGAAGTATTCTGAAGGTATTTGCGTAGCGTTATCAAAAACCTCAGACGTTTTATCCTCCAGCTGTTTGTTTATGTCGATGTGTTCGAGGCTACTCAGAGGAGGCGGAGCAGTCGTATTAGCGTCAGATTAGCCATTAGCGTACCTGCTGCGGAGGTGCCCGACGTCATTTCTGCATGTTTCGCATTTGTGATTTGCTCCGTGTTTCCATCAGCTGATAGACTTTTTTACTTTTTTCAATACAGTGGACTTTTCACCTCCTTTTAAGGTGTGAAGTTTTTGAAAATTTGAGGCGTAAACGCTCCGACACTCTCCCGCCACAGACGAAACTTCGCAAAACCCGTGTTTATCACTCGGATACGAACTGCTGTGTCTAAACGGGAAAGATCCTAGATGATGCTGGCAACTCGGGTCGTATTATTTGTCCAAGTCTTCCATTTCGCTCGGGGAGGTCATTGTTTGAGTACCTTTCTCCACCAGGTGGCACTAGAGAACACCCCCTCAGGATATGCCTTGGCTCTGAATATCGTTTGTTTCATGGTAACCCTGAAAGACCGAGAGCATTTTGGGGGCTTCTGACAGTTTTGTTTTTATTTATTTAGAGTTTTTTTTTTCACTTATTTTAGCGGTCGGTACCAGAATGTCATACATCATTTGATCCAGGAGAACCTCACGTTTCAGTCTAGCTTATTGAAATTCCTAAATTTACATTTGCTTTGCCTGAAAATAGATCAATGAGAAGCACGTGGCATCATTGGAAATCTGAGAATGTTGGCTTTCTGTGAGTTTTTACAGCATGTTGATATGACCAGCAGTTCAAAATGTATCAAACATGTTGGAACAGTAAGTATTTTTGGCTGCCGGCGCCCCTCTCGGTTTCCGAGGGTCACACAGGTCAAGCTGACTTCCTGTTGTCAGTTTGTGGTGCTGGGACCTGTTTTTATTCTTTTCTTGGTACATTCATCCAACATGTGACATTTGGTGCCAGTTAAACCACGCGTAATCAAATTATAGCAGCTTTTCCAACATAATGAAATCTTGAACAGCTTTTCGCCACAAAAGTCTTCAGATCACACCGGCCAAGGTTGGAATCTGAATTTATGTCTGTCATAAGAGGCCTGCCACAGTTATCCACAAAAGTCCAAATGGCTGACAGGATGTTCGTCTGGCATCACGGGTGCATTTGCAAATTTGTGGACATCGCAATGTAATTTTGTGCCAATCCGTGAACGTTCGTCCGCATGAGCACTGATGAGCTATTTTTGCAGGTGCACGCACAACATTTTCACCTCACCTGGTAGACGCGCAGACTTGTGCAAGGTTATGAACATGTTAAGCCTCTTAAAAATGTTTGTTTGGCAGCATATTAATAATTGGGCCACTTACAGTACAGTCATGCCTTCTGCACCTCACGCTCTAATAAACCACCCGAACAACGCTGACGGCAACCACCGATTCCTCCGCAGCTGAAGTCGATTTGACCTAAGAAACTAATGTTATAATTCGCACGTGGAAGTGGTTTTTAACATAAGACCTTGATGAGACGCTCGCCTCCTGTTTCTGATTTTTTCTTTTTTTTTTCCTCTCTTGCCACATCTCTGCACTTAATGAATTGGAGTAGTGATTAATTAAATGAAAGTGCTCGCTACACCCCCCCCCATGTTCTCAGTATGTGAATCAAGCTTTTATGGAGTGATGGCAGGTAGTTGTATTTACTTGTATGTATTCAAACGTGAGGTTGCAGTCGAGCGGAGATGTATCACACGGGGAAGGAAGTTGCTAGGCTCTGCAGATTTTCCACCATCTTGGTACCAATTTATTAACTTTCACAGTTATTAACTTTACTGGTGTCACAGTAGGAAGGAAAAAAAAAAGACCTGCCGCAGCTTCCTGCCTGCTCCGGGATTTTGTGGATTTCATCATACTGTAGGTAGGTGTTTCACGTCGCTCGGCTCCGCTCATAAAACAGATCAGATGTCCCCCATGTGACGAGGCCGGTCCAATGAGGTGCGTTGGTTTATTGGTCCTCCATCAGAGTTAATTTGTTAACACTAAGGAGCTAATTTCCCTCCAGGCATCACGGGCAGTTTGAGTGACAGTTTGAAACCCGTATTTGCACGTCGCCGCCCTGCAAAAAAACACCATCAGTCTTTTCCCCTCTGCTGGAATTTGCAAGCGCGTGGTGTGTTGCCAATTAATGTGCTCCAATGTGTGTCAGCGAATGCAAGTGGAAGCAAAACAAATGGCTGGTTGGTTGCAGTGCAGAATGGATATCTGGGGCCTGTCACAATGAGTAATGCTAATTGTGCTTAGCGGCATCACTGGTCAAAATGTCAAAAGCCATCAAGTCGATTTGAGAAGTTTGTCACGATCGTTTCCTTGGTTGCCTCATGAATTCATCATTACCGAGCTGCTATCTGCCATCCTGCAGCAATCAAATGAGGCATTCAGTCTCATTTTTAAAAACCGGCAAAGTTTCGCAAAGTTCTCCGGCCACCTCGGCAGGATAAACAAGAACGACTGCACCGGTCCAAAAAAAAAAAAATCTTGTCACTCAGCAGAAACACAGACTATGTTTACCTGCACATTATCCAAAATATGACAGCATTTTGAATTTGAATGGTGTAAAGGGCCTGTTTTGGTTTCCTCGTCATTTTCGGAATGGGGCATTTTCCAACTAGACGTGGAATTTGTCCATATTATTCTGCACTTAGGAAGATTCTTTGGACATGCATTTGGAAAATGTATGTTTTTCACAAGTTTTTGATCAGGTCGGGACAAAGATCCACTGATGGAGATGGAAGCTCCAAAGAAATTCTAACAGGATGTCAACAGGATATGTGCAAATATTCCATCGTCTGTCCAACGGTGTTTGAAATGAAAGAGGCTCTTCCTGTTTGTAATCAAGGTGAAAATTATTGTATTGGGGGAATATTCATTTTCATTGGCCGTGGGTCTGTAGTTTATTGGAAAAAGGGTGTAAAAGTGGAATATTAGTGCGCGTGAAAACGTAGTCATGGTTTTATTGAATGCTGTTACATTAACTGCTTCGTCTGCGAAGCTCTTTGACAGTTTGGTTCCTGGAAAAGATTGCACTTGATGTAAAGTCCGTCATTACCGAGCTGCTATGTGCCAAATGAGGAATTCAATCTCGCTTTTAATGTTTCAGAAAGTTCTCCAGCCACTCTGGGACAGTAAACAAGATCATGAAACCTTATCATCCAGCGAAAACAGACTACGTTTACCTGTTCACTATTCAAAATATGACAGTACTCTGAATGTGAAAGATGGAAAAAGAATTTTCTGGTGTGTTGGTCTTGTTCTGAATGGAGCTTTTTCCAAGTAGACCCGGAATTTGCCCACGTTATTTTGGTTTCGGAGGATTCTTTGGGCACGCATCCGGGAAATTGAGGTCATTCGCAGGATTTTGAACAGCAATGGACGCTCCAAAGAAAATGTTTTTACTTTGAAATGTTGTAACAGAATGTCAGCGTGTGCACAAACATCCCAAAGTGATGGGGTTTGAAACGACGACTGCCGAGAGTAAAATAACACAAAAATAAATTAGGTCCTTATTGGAAAAAGGGCAAAAACTGGAACGTTGGCATGTATGAAAACGTAGTCACGGTTTTATTGATGCTGTTGTGTGAAATACTTGATCTGCAAAGCTCTTTGACAGTTTGGTTCCTGGTGTAAAACGCCTTGGAGATTTCACTTGCCGTAGGCCACATGTAAACGTAATTTACTTGGGAAAACAATTTGCCTGAACTGTTTCTCACTTCAAGATAAATAATTCCTCATGCATTATTGAAAATGCGATACTTTTTATAGATTTCTGCAAAGGAAGCCTCACAAGTGACTTATTTTCCTCCCCACCAGAAAATGTCATTTGTTGCAGACTGGAAAGTGGGTGTGACGGGTTCCCATTGGTCTAATCAAACAGCAGTATCTAGATCCATGCGCTAATGAATCACTGGGTCCAGGGGGCCGGGCCCGTCCAACGATTCCCAGTGGAAAAAAAGACATTTGATCTGCTGAATCAGCTCTCTGCGCATCTCCTCCCCTCACGTCCATCTATCTTACATTCATTCAATGAAGCTACATTTACTTAAAATCCCCCCCCCCCTTACAGACAGAGGTTTCAACAAGACTCCTTCTGAAAAAGCCGAACTGCTGTATGAAATGTAAATACGAGCATAATGGAGCGATCTGCAAAAACTCCGACGCCCCGAGGACAAAGTGAGAAATTTCATTGTGTTCTGTTCGTCGTGTGACTTTTTGAATTTGATGCAAGTAACACATGTCAAAAAGAAGTGAAGTCAGTGGCACAAAAAAAAAAAAAAAACACCGGAAAGGATGTGAGATGCTTAAAAATCACACCTGCTTAAAAACGGACTAATTAATTAGGTAGGTAAAATGAATTAAAAGATCATCTCAGAGAAGCCGAGTCTCTTTGAAGTGAGAGGCTTCAAAGAAAATAATGTTTCTTATGAAATTACAGTCGAAAACTCTTAAAAACCAGATCCAGAAACGCCACCACCTTCTCGCAGCCCTTTCTGGTTTAGCGCAAACCGAACTCAGGTCAAGTCAACTCAAGTCAAAATTTGAAATTCTTGTTGCAAATTGCAGTTGCCTCGTCCTAAAGGAGAGAGATGGTCCAGTTTGTCATCAGTGCTTAGTTCAAGAGGTGCATTAGCACATTAGCGTTAGCCGGACCACCTTTATTTTATTATAATTTGCATGTGCAGACTGTAAGACACTCTCTCAAACATGTACACACTCACATGTCTGTTTATAAAACTGGACAAAGTGACCGTGTCGTCACCCGTTCGTTTCTGAGGGGTCGTTTTGAGGTCAATCAGGTCGTCACTTCCTGGGCGGCATCTTGGAGCCAAAAACAGGATGTGACCATATTTGGACGAACAGCAGCGGTGCTTACGACGCTTTCATGCCAGGGGACTCATGGGAAGCTAATACTAGCCGCTAGCTTACTGATGTGATAAAACTTCACTACACAGTGTCATATGACATGTTGTTAGTGTAAACACTTACCCACAGCTGCAGTCGAGTGTATGTCATGTATAACTATGAACATATTGAATAAATAAAGGATACAAAGGTCCAAATCAGTGTGGTTTCACTAGCTAGCTGTTGCTATAGTGACATGTCAATCAAACCCCAGCACAGCAGTGATTTGTTGGATTATTTGTTGTAATATCTTAATAATGACGCAAAAAAGTTACAGCCCCTGTCGTTGCCCCTCGACTTAAACACGTAAGATATTCTTTACATGAATACTTAAAGGTGCAGTCGATGATGCAGGAAATCTAGCTAGTCGCCTCTGGTTTGTCGCGGTCACTATAAGGGTGACCTGACAGCTTTCAACCTCATGCACACACTGGCAGAGGTGAAAGCAGCCACAGCGGTGGCGACTATGGCGCTAGCAACGGTAGCTTCTCTACGCACAGGATGACTGAGGAGAGACGTTCATCATCCGGTACATGTGAGAACAGAACAGACATGCTAGCTTGACAACTGGTTGTGAGCTTCTTGTCCAGTCTTCGCGGCTGCCTCGTTGTACTCAGCATATTTATCGGGAAACCGTCGGGTTCTGTCGTCCGGAGCCGTCTCACGTCCCCGGCATCTGTTTATCCCACTGACGTTGGCTCGTGTTGCCGGGCTCATTGTAATTATGTGTGGTGTTTGACCTTAACTCCTTCTCTCTGACACGTTTTCTTCAGAGTCGGAATGAAATACAAACCCCCCCAAAAGGCCACCGTTTTGTTGCTAATGATGACTTTTAAATGTCATTGGTCCTCGGCTCAGTCGGCACTTCTGCTTCGCGGCGGTGAGGGGTCCGGGCTCGGCGGCGCCGTGGAGGGCTGGATTTCACGGTTTAGTTTATTCATCTCGTCGTTAATTTGATTTGTTTGCTTACGTTTCATCATTTCTGCTCATTCGGTGAACTGTTTTTTTTTTCTTTTTTGATTTAATCTTTCGGATTAGTTTGTTTCATTTGTGTAAAAGATTATTTATTGATTTTTTTTTCCCACATTACGTCAATTCACATTAAGAAAATAAGTTGTCGTCATCGCCGTACACATTTCACAATTAGAGAGTAAATAGCATTTAAAAATGTTCTGTCAGAGATTCCATCCCATTTTTACTCATTTTTCTCATTTTTGTTCACTTCATAGATTTTTTTTACATTTTTTGCTCATTTCATTGATTGTTTTGTTTATTTTGTACATTTTCGGAATATTTTATATTTAAATAAATAAGGTCAGTCTTAATTGTTATACATATGTTACATTTAAAGAGCCAGACACAGAGATATAGTACAGGACAAAATTCCTTCTTGTGTCAGTTTATGATTTTTTAAAAAGTCCCATTTTTGCTCATTTTGTTACTTATTTTGCCCATTTTTGTTCATTTTTACTCATTTTGTTACTCATTTTGGTAATAATTTTTTTCATTTTTGCTCATCTTGTTGCTTATTTTTTTAATCATTTTTCTCATGTTATTGCTCATTTTGCTATTTTTGTTCATTTTTACTCATTCTCTCTCGCTTGTTTTGCTACTTTTGTTCATTTTTGCTCATTTTGTCGGCTCACTTGTACACGTTTTGGTTGTTTACGTGACTGTTTTCTTCATTTCGGTTCCAACGCGAACACGTGAAAGTCCCAAACGAAGGCGTGAGCTCGTCGTCGAACTCGCGTCCTCGGGTTCAGTGCTTTGTTCGTTCTCCTTCAAACATCACACATCTCCTCCTCCTTAAACAGTATCAAAACTCCCTCTGCTTTTCCCTCTTGGAGTGATTTCTAAAAGCTCTGCGGGGGAGCGACATTTTCCAAATGACCATTTTTCCTCTCTGACCTTTCCGCTGCCCTTTTTGGTGAGTAATTGCATTTTTTGAAATATTCATCTGTACGTTATGTCATTGGAGCGCCGCGACGAGCATCATGATTAAAACACTGCGCCGCGGTGGAAAGTAATGGGAGTATCCAGCGTGACCCTCCCAGCTTTGAGTTTATTTTCCCCCAACTACTTCTTTTTTTTAATGCACTCGTCAGAGGAATAATCCGGAGAGAATCGGCGGTGGAGGGAAAAAAAAAAGATATGCGCTGAATCTAAATATTGCTCCACAGTGTGAGCTGAAGGGAGGGAGAAGATGAAGTGAATGCGAGGCGTCTGCAGGCCCGTTACAAGTCTTCAAATGTGGAAAATTCACTTTTACAAAAATGAGGCTGTTCAAAAGTTTGAAATTCCAAGTTGTCTCCGAACTTCACCGACCGCTGCATCCAACGTGGGACTATTTTTTACGTTCTGAATTTATCTGCTGGAAAATGTCAAGCTGTTCTTTTTTTTCTTTCATAGGTCAAATATTTCTCATTTTATTCATTGGTTTTTTTTTTTAGATTTTGGACATTTTGTTGGTTATTTTGTTGAATATGTGGACTGTTTTGGTTGGTTTTGTTCTTTTCGTCAAATCTTTGATTCCTTTTTGGTTGCTATGGAAATTATTTTCCTGACTTTTTTGTTCATCTTTGGACTGCATGTGGATAATTTTATTAATCTGTTCATAATTTTCACTTTTCTTTATTTTGTTGATAGTTTTGCGGATTATTTTCTTCATTTTTGTTCAATTTGTCACTTATTTTGTGTGTTTTCTTCATTTTTGGTCCATATGTCGACTATTTTGGTTTGTTCTTTGTTGAATTTGTTCATTGTTTTAGTTCATTTTGGTGATTTAGTGACCACAGAACTTGAATTTTTCTAAATCCTCATCATGCTGGCATTCACAATCTCCATATTTTCATCTTTGACATTTAACAAGTAAGTTACATGTGCTTATTTTTGCACATTTTTTGTTCCGTAGGCCTCATCTTTTTTCTTATTTTTAACATTTTTCTCATGTTGTTGCTCATTTTGCTATTTTTGCTCATTTTTACTCGTTCTGTAGCTTGTTTTGCTATTTTTGTTTTTGTTTTTGCTTTTATTTTGTCCATTTTCTTCATTTCTGGTCCATATGTCGACTATTTTGGTTTGTTCTTTGTTGAATTTGTTCATTGTTTTAGTTCATTTTGGTGATTTAGTG
>JAQQAE010015401.1:0-12059 GCA_029823295.1 Pseudamia nigra
TGGGGGTGTGTGTGTAGGGGGGGTGGGGGTGGGTGTGTGTGTGTGTGTGTGTGGGTGTGTGTGCATGTGGAAGTGTGATTGCCCACAAAAGCAGGTGGTGTGTGGGTGACATGTGCCTGTTTACTGTACAAGTGTATGGCTGTGTTTGTGCATCTGAAAATGGGTGGTACACCCTCTGGGGTGTGTGTGTAGAAGTGTGCGTGTGTGTAAGTGTGCCACGGTGTATGATTAACGCTGAATGCCTAGTTCCTTCCTCTGAGCTTTTCTTTGCTCCCTCTGCTCTTAACACTGTTTGGACAAGGCCACTGTTGCACTCTACAGCCGCTATGTGTGTGTGTCCGTGTGCACGTGGCGACGTTACATTACAGGCATGGAACTCTCCAAGTCTGAATATCTGTGTTGTTGCAATGAAAAAAATATTGTGCTTTCCCTGAACAATAGAGCAATACCGGATGTTTTCACTGAAGTGTGGCACAATAAGTGAAAGAGAAAAGAGCTGATATTATGTCTGTCTCCTTTCACAAACTGTTTATAAAATGTCAGAAAGCCAACAAGCCCATTCCAACTCCTTAGGCTTTTAATATAAGCACAGAGGAGACTTGTAAGGATGTTTTAAAAAGCCATGGCTGGTTTGTCAGACACATGCTGTTCACTATATGCATGTGGATGAAATTTGACATGAGTTGTTTTTCTAAAGCCCTCAAGGAAGTGTCTGAATTTGAAAACTAAGAATTGTTAATAAATGAGTACCATGCAGTACACAGAGATTGACATTGAGCTCGATCTTCAGATAGGTCTGAGGTCCACTTTTTGAAGGCCTTGATCTTGTCTCCAGAGTGTTTTTGTTCTGTCTTTGACAAAGTGGAGGAATTTTTTTGCAAACATCAGTTCAGGCCATAATTGTAGGGATATCACTGAATTTCTAGCACATTGATTTATTTGTTAACATCATTAATGTGGCTTGATTCTTTATTGTTTGAAGGACTTGGTTTCCTTTGTTGTGTAGTCTACTCTAGTCTAGTCTGAATTTGGTCTTGATTTGTTCTCAGTACATCCTGGTCTCTGTCATGACTTGGTCTCTGTTTTGGTGGTCTTTGCTACAACACTGTTCCCAGGTATCTGTACATGACTTGGATACACAGTATATATTTTACATATAGGGACCTATATTTCGACACAAGTACTGATGCTTTCCACTCCTTAGATGCATTATTTTGAACGCATTCATTTTGAATGGCAAGATTAATGGCAGTGGTTGCTAAAAGTATGCAAGCTAATTACTTGCTCATGTTCGTCTAGGTATGGGTCTACTGTTGCCCATACTATTCATTTCTAAATGTGAGAGGGTAACAATGGCTAGAACACTGGGTAGATAAGGTTCTGCATTTTTGAGTCTGACATAATGAGTAGTACCAAAATGAAATACCGAAATATGCAGAGTGATACCGTCCAGTAACTAGCAGATGTGCTGGTCCTGGTCAGGACAATCTGGAAGTATACGTAGCCACTAATACTAAGTGTCACAAAGACACTGAATGATTGTATATTTGGCATTTTATGACACTATGATCATACATTGCACAGAGGGGAAAATTATCATAAAAATACGCTAGTTATTGTACTTTCTGCAACACTGTGTGCATGGTACCTACTGACATAAGTTCTTAAAATTTGAAAACTGATGACATGGAAGTCATCAGTTTTTGCAAAACTGATGACTGATGACTGATGAAGTTTTTGCTCCTTCAAGAAATGAAGGAGCAAGTTTGTGCTCCTTCAAGAAATGAAGGAGCAAATACATTAGTAAGATGTGCGTAGGTGGGATGGTTTTGTAACCTTGGGTTTTCTAACCTTCTAACCTTATTTTTATGTCTTAACCAAAATGTAGTGACAGTATTTTTTTAGATATCTAGATTATATTAGCCTGTGCATCAGAAATGGCATTGACCATTCACATTGGAAAAAAGGTGCACTATATGTTAAAATGTGACACCTTTGCCAGCTATTATCACGTAATGAATTGAGATTGATAAAGGTGAAGAACATCAAGACTGATTTCATCAAATGTTTGAGCTCTGAAAATACACTTGTTCCCAATGGTACTGTGATACATCAAACAAATACAAACATAAAATAAATTCACCTTACAATAACAACAGAAACACACCAATCCCTTGGTGAATAAAGCAGCATGTATCCTATGTGACAGACAGAGACATTAAAGTTGTAATTCCAGTTAGCCTTGTACAGACACCACCTCTGCCACCTCAGCTTGTAGTATACTTTTGGTACATATGTCTGACTAAGTTTGTAGAAAAGACAAGTGTTGTTTTACTATGATTGAGTCGAGTGCAGTGTTGAGAAAGTGGATGGGGCTCAGCCAAGAAATTCTCTGCGGATAAATACATGACTGTGACTGTGTACATGGCTCATATGCTGAGTTTGTCAGCTCATATTAAGCAGACAAGCAGCAATTCTTTGAAACTTTGCATGAGTTGCAAAATGATGATATGTATGATACATGAAACTGGCAACAGTCACGAGCTGCAGCGTCTTGTAAATTTTGAGTCTTCTTATCGTGTCAATATTACTTTAAATAAGTCTGGAAAATTTCATCTTGAGTTCAGGATGAGGTTGAGGTTAAGGTTGAGGTTTATTAGATGAGTCAAGTTTTTATATAAACTCTGCAGCCCCTGTTAGTTCTAAAGGAAGGCAGCTGTATAGGAAGGTGAACATGTGTGTGGGGTCAACTATAGGCTGCAGTGTCGTGTATGTGTGTGTGTGTGTGTTTCTGTTTGTGTGTGTGATGTGACAGTGAGTGTGAGGTGATAAGAACCATTACAGTGAGTCTGCTGAGTACATACGCACACTTATACACATATGCATAAGTTTGGGTTTATACTTAAAAAACATGTACAGCACTCATGCACATAATAAATGTCCACTGTTTATTACATGAATACACTATCAGTCAAATCCGTAGATTTTGTCTGAACACTGGGGAGTAAGGAGGGGGCCAACAATATAATTAAGAAAAGGAGTAAAAATAAACAAAATACTCAAGAAAATGAACAAAAATAAAGAGAATAACACAATGTGCAAGAAAATGAACAAATTAATCAAGAAACTGAAGAAGATAAATAAACTACCCAGAAAAATGCACAAACATGAACCAAATAACCAAAAAATAATGAAAATCAAACAAAATAGGCAATAAAATTTGAACATCTGAACAAAATAATCAAGAAGATGAATAATCAAGAAAATGAACAAAACTCATGACTAAGAAAACAATAAATTAACCAAGGTGACTAAAAATATGAAACAAAATGAGTAAAAATGTACTAAATAATCAAGAAAGATGA
Source organism: Pseudamia nigra (assembly GCA_029823295.1). Classification (NCBI taxonomy): domain Eukaryota; kingdom Metazoa; phylum Chordata; class Actinopteri; order Kurtiformes; family Apogonidae; genus Pseudamia; species Pseudamia nigra. The sequence continues at coordinate 3,366 of JAQQAE010015401.1, forward strand.
ATATAAAGGAGCAAAATAATTAAGAAAAGGGGTAAAAATGAACAAATTACTCAAGAAAATGAACAAAATTCTGAAAATAATGAAGACAATGTGCAAAAATGAACAAAACAATCAAGAAACTGTGAAACGAAGCAAGAGACTAAATGAACCTAAAATGAGCAAAGCTGTCGATTTTAACTTATTTACTTTGTTTTGATGGAGAATTTTCCCTGAACTCGCCACCTGTGCTTCCAGTCAAAAGTTTGGACACACACGTTTCACTGTTTTTTCTTTATTTTTATTATTTTCAACATTGCACATTGACACTGAAAACATCCAAACTGTCAAAGAACACATGTGGAATTACATGGTATAAAAAATAACTTAAACAGTCCATAATGTTTAAGATTTTAGATTGTCCAAAGTAGCTACATTTAGCATTTGTGTGCATAAAGGAGTGAGCAACTTCCTACAGCACATTCACTTAAATTTTCAGTGACTAACAGCTTATACAGTATATGGCATCTGTATAACCATGGAAGAATCTATTTTTGAGGCCTTGTAGCCTTTTACAATGCAAAATATTCTGCACTGAATTTTGAATTCAAATGATGTTCAATAATCTTGTCATAATAATTACATTTGTATGCAGACTGGTATCCTGTATTTCTCCTAATAACACAATATTCTAGTTGACCGGGCATGTAAACAGCATATTCCACCAAGACAGTCTGAATTAAGCCTTATTCTGAATAGAGCATTTTCTGAGAAGGCGTCGGACATGTCAAAATTATTCTGGTTTTAGGAGGATTCTTTGCAGGTTTTACCACAGGTTGCAACATATGGCTCGTTTATGGTCAGCTGTGGCTGAGACAAAGATCCTCTCTGTTAGTGATACATGTTCCAAATAAATGTCTTCATTTCTAGTCAGAAGGGAAAACACACCTGTTTTTAAATATTGCCCAAAAAGTAATAGCAGTGGGTTTTTGCATATGTGCAGATATCAAAAGACTGACCTTTCCAAGACAGTGTTTTAAGGAATGAAATAGGGAGGCTGAGGTCATAGAGTGGAATGTCTGCCATCAGTGGAAAACTTTGAAAAATTCCTTTTCTGTCTGGGGTGTGGACAGCTGGATATAAACAGGAATATTAGTACAACATTCATTTTTATTTACCATGTAAACAGCTTATTAGGCATTTTGGGTTTTTTTTTTTGGCGTAAGAAGAAATTCAAATGTTGTGTCAACAAAAATGTTGTCACTTTTTTGCCAGTTCCAATATAATTCCATTCTTCAAAGCTAAAAGTTTATTTAAGCTATGACAACCCACCCACTCATCTGTCCATCTAGCTGTCCATCCATCCACCCATCTGTCCATCCATCCGTCCATCCATCCATCCATCCATCCATCCACCTACCTTTATGCAATTTATACAGGTCTGGGTTGCAGGGTCACCAGCCTAAGCAAAGAGGCCCAGACCTCCTGTCCTTGGTCTACCATGGGGCCTCCTCACAGTTGCACATACCAGAAACACCTCACCAGGGGACGCGTCACAGAGGCCTCTGGAACGTATACCCAAACCATCTCAGCTGGCTCCTCTGGATGTGCAGGATCAGTGTTTCTACTTTGAACTCCTCTTGCACGGCTGTGCCCCTTACCTGACTTATAGCAACCCTCCAGAAAACAATCATATAAGCCACTTGTTTCTGTAATCTTGTTCTTCCAGACACAACCCAGAGTTTATGTGCATAGGTTCGTGAGGGAGCATATGTAGATCAACCATTAAATCAAGAGCGCTGCCTTTGTTTTCACACAATAGGTTGGTATAGTGACACTGCTCCAATCCATCTGCTGATCTCACGCTTCACCCTCTCCTCACTCCTGAACTGGATCCCAAGATGCTTAAACCCCTGTATTTTCTTTTGCCTCAACTACTCCAGAATATCTGTGGTGTCATAAATTCCAACTGCCCATTTGAGTGTTCACACTATTTCCCTTTCCTATAGTTGATGAATACAAAAATCAAATGACACTGCTAAATTATGGCACTACAGTGTAAATATGTTAATGCTTGCACCATATTCAGTAAAGTGAATAAACATGCAAGTTCATATTTACTGCCTGCAAGGTTACCATTTGTAACTAAATAGCTCAAGTTATTTCCACTGAGCCTTTCCCAACACTTTCCCCATTCTTAGTTTACAAGCACAGATGCATCTACTCTTCATAGTGACAGTTAGTAAAACAGGCTCAGGTCTCCTTTAAATGCAAGTCTAACTTTACAAACTTGGCAACAAGCAGTGGCAAGCAGTCCAGGTATTAAAACTGTTGTGCATTTTGGATAAATGACAAAGAAACAAGACACAGAATGATTTGTAAATAAGGGTTTATGAGGCTATGCATGTTCTAATCACAAGGCTTCCTTTCTCTCAACTTTAATTCTGTCTGTAAGCTGTTGACTCAGGTCCTTACGGTCCTGTAAGTGTCCCCTCTAGTCCCAGTTTCCCACTGGCTGTAACTAGCCATGAAGTTTTATCATCCAGTGATGCCAGAACACATAGAAATAGTGGTATGAACTCCCAAAAATCTGACTGCATTTGCACACACTACTTCAAAATGTCAACATAAGCCATAGAATCAGTCACCTCTCTTCCTGTCTATAGGTATAAAACAGTGTGTCAGTTGCCTGTGAATATTTGTGGACAAAATTTTGCTCTCCATGAACTTGAAAGTAATATGGCTGCTGAGTCTCAGCTCTTCCACAGTGATACAGTATGTCTCTACCTGGAGTGCACTCCTGGCATAGTCTTACTAATCAAATGTCAGAGGATCGCTACTGTAGTAAATGATGGCACGTGAATTTTGGAAGTATCAGTGGACCAGTGGCCAAGCATTGCCTTAAAGTGACCTCTTGACTGTCTTTTGAGGTTTTGCATTAATTTTTCACCAAGATCTTGCACTGATGATGGTAGAGTCTGACTGCTGCACAAAGCCTTCTCCAGCACATCCCAAAGATTCGCAATGGGGTTAAGGTCTGGACTCTGTGGTGGCCAATCCATGTGTGAAAATTATGCTTCATGCTCCATGACCCACTCTTTCACAATTTGAGCCCAATGAATCCTGGCATTGTCATCTTGGAATATGCCCTTACCATCAGTGAAGACAATATCCATTGATGGAATAACCTGGTCATTCAATACATTCAGGACGTCAGCTGACCTCATTCTTTGAGCACATGCTGTTGCTGAACCTAGACCTGACCAACTGCAGCAACTCCACATCATAGCACTGCCCCCACAGACTTGGACAGTAGGCACCAGGCATGATGGGTGGTCATGTGGTCATCAGATCGCATGACCTTCTTCCATTGCTCCAGAGTCCAGTCTTTATGCTCCCTAGCAAATTGAAGCCTTTTTTCCCAGTTAGCCTCACTGATTAGTGGTTTTCTTGAGGCTACACAGAATGTTCAGTCCCAATCCCTTGAGTTCCCTTTGCATTGTGGAAATGTTCTTGCTGCATTTGCTTAGTTAAATCCAGGCGGTGACTTTTTTTTTTGGCCAGACAATGTATATATCCATCATGAGCCAGGGGATGATAGCTCTGGATGACGTCTTGACCTGTGACACAGGTTAAATTATTTTTTCACTATCGTACACCAATTATGGGGACATCCCAAATTGATGGCAGGTGAATCTTGGAAGTATCAATTTACAAGTGATCTATGTAGTTGATCTAGTTTTGACCTTTTTTGCATAACGTGACCCCCGGAATGTTTACCTGAAAGGCATTTGCTCTCCATCATGGTCACTGCTGGACCCTGATTCTCCATTCATTTGTCTGCACATCAACATCCAATTAAATCTCATGGAATTGCAGATTTCATACCATTTTCTGAGAAATTGAAATGTGCATTACATTTAATAGCTGGAGAAGGTTATGCATCATGGTTGTTTCTTAAACATGAGTAAAAAGGAATATAGTGAATATGCAGAGGTGTTCGGGCCATACCACAAATGGTTATTGTTTATAATGTGTTCATATAAAGCCAACTCTGCATCTTGACCCTCCTAACCTGTACCACTAATAACATTATGATCAATCCCTGCATTCCATATAACAGATGTTTCTGTCAGTAGTGTCACAGATTCTGAACAATAAATAGAAATAAATAGTTTAAGAAGTGTGAGGTTTAAAATTGTCTAGACATATTTTAAAATAAATACAACCCAGGGAGATATTTAGGAGCTGTTTTCAAGCCAAATGTGGGCGTACAATAATGTGATCACATAAAATCCAATCTTTATGGTCAAATCTCAAAAATCACATTAACATGACGTGTTTCACTGCAGGCAGTAGACTCTTGGTATGCTGCTTACTCTGTGTGGACTACAGTATAAAATGGAATAAACATAACATTGGTTTGATGGTGTTTTTGGAGATCTTGGCACAGTCTCGGGATCTTTAATCCTCTTTATGTCTTTGTCCAGGCATTGGGCCTTTGTTGTTTTTTTGCTGTGCAACAGATAAATATTAATAGGCCTTTTTGCTGCCTTTGATTTGGACCTCGTTCTTCCAGCCTGAACAGCGTCCAGAACTAAGAAAGAAAACAGGACTGTCGGGAAAGCGCCAGGGCTGCGTTCAGGTCAAGGCCCTCTAGAGTTACCCATGTCATCATCCAATCCAGTACATTATTTCACAGGGTAATTAAACTATACGACACGTGTATAAAGTGGTTTGAGCAGGAAATCCATCCTTGCTCAGCACCTCACGTCCCTCACCATTTTCCCTCCTTCACTGTACACCTACAACTTCCTGCAGCACAAGTACTTGAATGTGCAGACTGTATGCTTTTCTACTTGTTAAGGCTGTTTCTTCTCTTTTCTCGCTGGCTTTTTCTTCCATCCTACACACATCTGCAGCATCACGTACTGTAGGTACTAACAGACATTCTTTATTTTCTGCACATTCGCCAGCAGGTTATTAATACAAATTACAGTGGTAAAAGAGCTCCAGCAGGCATAATTGAATTACCCCCGGCAATATAAAAGCGACTGGCTGAGCTGTATTAGTCTCTCACTGGTGACTGCTGAGCCAAGATTTCAAGGTATTGTTCATCCATAACTAGAGCTAAATCAACTCGAGGCTCAGTGTTTATTTTAGTCAGTTTCCTAAAGTAGATTTTGAATGATTTGACTCAAATGGATTGAGTTTCCATTACATAAACCTACACTGTATTTTATCATTGTATCAAATAACCAAGCGTCACTTCTAGGCACAAAAATAATCACTTATGTCTGAATGTCAAAAAACTCATCTTCCTTTATTGAGCTCATTATTCTGATTCATCATGGTAATCGCTCTTAACTCCTTGTCTAGAACTTATAATGTGCTTCCTATACAGTTGACATCAAAATTATTAGCCCCCATATGAAATTTTGTCTTCAGATTTCTCTCAGTTGCTGTTTTGCAGAAGGCCAGATATTTAACCGAGCATTTCAAATCATGCTAGTTTCATTTAGAAACAGTAAGTCAGTTTTATTGGCAAACAAAATAAGTACCAGAGTCAATATTATTAAACCCCTCTACCACCAGATTGCTACACCTCTTCACACAGTTACTGTCCTCCTTACACACCATGTACCCATACCACCTCAGTGTCCTCCTCCTCATCACCTCCCTGATCCCCTCCACACCAAGTCTCCTTCTGATCTCCTCACAGAGTATTTGGTCAGCCAGGGAAAAGCCACACATCCATCGGCTCTTCCTCATCTCTGCTTTCTCCGTTGCCTACTCCTGGTCCATCTTCACTGGCCATGTCTCGCAGCAAGAATAGACTCGGCCCCTCATTTTCAGAGACGGCATCTTTGATGTCAGCAAAGACACCAACTGATGCATACCGGCCCTGCCAGTTCTGCCCCGCCTCCGCAACTCAGCATGTCACTCACGGTGAATGAATCCACTATGTTGAATATGTCAAATTTCAATCCAGAGCATATTAATTTTTAGCCAAGCTTTTAGACAATTTATTTCTGCCCACAGTTGTATCCATTTTGGCCAAGATCTTGTTAGTGCATTGTGTACAGTCTTCTACAACACATCCAGAAGATTCTCAGTGGTACTAGTGTATGAACTGTGGAGGCCAATTCACGTGTAAAAATGGTGTCTCATGGTTCTTGAACCACTTTGTCACTATTTAAGCCTCATGAATTCTGACATTGTCATCTTGGAACATGTACAGACCTTCAGGACAGAAAAGAATCCATTAATAGAAAACAAATGAAGAAATGAAAAGCTCCTCACTACATTGGTTCGGGTTAAAAAAAAAAAACTTGTTGCAGCTGAAACATATTTACCACTGCAGCAATTATCCAATGGAAGACTGAACGAGTTTCTTAGTTAAAGCCAGGTGGTGGCTTGTTTTTGGACCGGCAGTGTACAAGGACAACATTTTAATCTGGCATTTGGATTATTCAAGTCCAAATCCTTTACATCATTACAGTCACTGCTGTTCACTATTATGTAACAACCAATCATACTGACTCACAATCAATCACAGCATTTGCTGTAGCATGAAATAGCATTCATCAGGAGTCCAGGTTAAGTGCATCACAGTTTCCTCTGGACAGAATGACATAAAACACCAGATGATAGCAATGAAGGAAAGCATCACACACACGGCACCACAAACCCAACACTTGTTCTGTTGCTATTGTAAACAGAGACAAGACTCAAGAAGCACTTTCACACTCCAGTCACAAAATGTACTGTACATTCTCTGTTCACTTGAGATGCACATCGTCATTTTTATATATTTTATACGTGATGTCATTTAAGGTTTGTAGTTTTTTTGACAAGTAGTTTTGCACATTTTTCTGTGTTTGTGTTTCATTGACAGCGCCAAATGTAACTGTTGAGTCTCTAAAATACCTGCTTTACATGGAGAGTTACATGTTTTGATTGATTACATTTTTGATTTATTTATTTTATTTACATTTGCTGCATTTTTGCTCATTGTCTTGATTTATTTGTGTTCAATTTTCCTGAATTTTTCACCTTTCTTAAGTTTCTGGATTTTGTATCACCATTTTTATTCATTTCTGCAGTTTTAGTTAAATATTTTTCCAGTTTCATTCCCATTTCCCAGGAATGGGGAATGATTTCTGTTCATTTAATGCTTTATTTTGATCATTTTTACACATTCTGGGATTATTTTGTTCAATTCCATTATTTTGCTCATATTTATTCTTATTGAGTGTTCATTTGATCATTTTCTTGATTGAACATTTTTGTTCATTTTGGCATTTCTTCTGTTTCTTCTGTTACTTTGTTAATTCTGACAGTTATTTTGTTGATTAGTTTGGATTTTAACATTTTTTGGTGAAGTTCTTATCATTTAGTGATTATTCTGTTGATTTTGTTAAGAGTTTTTTGAGTATTTTGTTCATTTTGTTCTTTTTTTTTATCATTGTTGCTAAATTTTGTTTATATTGTGTTTACAGGCAGTTCCCAGGTTACGCGGTATACTCGGCCTACGCCAATTTCGACTTTACGACGCCTGAGTCTCGTCCGCGATGTTGTCTCCATTCGCCACGCAGTGTAGAGTGTCTGTTTGTGCTACGTAATTTTCTCAGTATCCTCGCTTTTTTCACCCTCCTTTTTCACATCATGGCCCCAAAAAAGAAAGCAGGATCTTCTAGCGATGCTGGTCCAGTCAAGAGGAAAGCCATTATGATGGAAACGAAGCTGGAACTCATCAAAAGGTCGGAGAAAGGCGGAACAGAACAGGTCGCGTCTGTTCGGAGAACGCACGTCAGGCGCATCAGGCGGACGTGCGCCTGTTCCCCAAACAGACGCGACAGCCGCGGCAGCACGGCTCGTCTCCGCTCAAACACCCTATAGTCGAATCTATTCAAAACACAAGTCGCTCCGATGTATTTGCCGCTCCCCTTGCCAGACTATGCAAAAAAAGGGAAAATACAGTATTTGGATAGTTATTTAGAGATTCAAGCAGTATTTAGGGGGTATTCAAGGGTTAATTCCAACTTACGCGGAAATTCTGGTTACAACGCGATCATAGGAACGGAACTCGTCCGTAACACGAGGACTGCCTGTATTTAAATTTTCTTAATTATTTCCTTTTTTATACATTTTCCTGATTGTTTCCTTAGTTTTTGTTTCTTTTTTCCAATTTTTGATATTTTGTGAATTTTTTTTTCAAATGTTGTAGATTTTCAAAATTTTTGTCTTTTTTTAGATTGTTTATTTTTTAAATTTCTCCTCATTTGTTTGCTTATTTTGTTTATTTTTAGCTCATTTATGTTCACTGTCATTTATTTCTTTTCATTTTGTTTATTTTCTTGATTACCCTCTTAATTTTTGAACAGTTTTCTTCATTTTTGCTAATACATTAGTTCCTTTTTTCAATTTTATTGATTCTGTTGCTCGTCCTTTTCAGTATATTTTATTTTTATATTTTATGATTATTCTCCTACATTTTTGTTAATTGGTGTTCATTATGTGCTTCATTTAATCATTTTCACTAAATCCTGGCACATTTCTGCTCATTTAATGTATTATTTTATTCGTGTTGGTGCTAATTTTGTACATTTTCACAAATGTTTTGATTATTTTGTTCATTTTTACCGTATTTTCCGCACTATAAGGCGCACCTAAACGCCGTCTATTTTGTCCAAATATGACACTGCGCCTTATAAT
>JAQQAE010015402.1:0-12059 GCA_029823295.1 Pseudamia nigra
GCAGAAGGTCTAGAGGAAGACCAAAGAGGAGATTTATGGATGTGGTGAAGGAGGACATGAAGGTAGTTGGTGTGAGACAAGAAGATGCAGAGAATAGGGTGAAATGGAGGCAGATGATTCGCTGTGGCGACCCCTGAAGGGAACAACCGAAAGGAAAAGAAGAAGATTTTCATATGGATTCAGCAAAATTACCATATTCCTTGAAGAAAATCAAGAGACCGCTGAGAATTATTATGTTTTTCTAATCTTTAATTATTTGTCCACATTGTTACATTAACTGAACTGGCAAAAGTTCAGAAGACAAAAAGAGGGTAGAACTTCTCTACCGAGGCATCATGAATAGTACTAACAAATATTTTTAGTTTTAATAAGGATCCCATATTGTATAATGGCATACTATTGCAGTTAATTATATTCTATTATGTTCTATTGTGTTATATTATATTTGACATCATATTATATCATATCATATTATTATGTCACATTATTTAAGATTGTATGGGGTTATAAAACTGTAAATGTTTACATTTTTAAATAATCATGTCCATGCTTACTCATCTATTAACTGATCCTATATTGTTGCTATAAAGATTGTTACTAATATTTACTATATTATTTTATCACTATGTATTATTATATTATTTACCCATTTTTGCATGCAATAGTTTTAGAACACCCCAGATTTTCAAGTTTTTTATTGAAATATAAGCAGTGCAAGTCCAATGAATAACCTGAAATAGGACAAACGTAGGTGCATAACTGCCAGAGGTTAAAAACCAGGGAAGGTTACTCAAAACTGAAAAATAATGTACATTTCAGAATTATATAAAAAGGCCTTTTTCAGTGAACAAGAAATAGGTTAAATAAGTTAAAGCTATTCTACTCTACTGGAGGCTGATCAAGCCTTGAAAGCAAGGCTCAGGTTCTTATTCTCTTTTTCTTATTCTGATGTCTTAGTAATGGCTTTCTTGCTGCAACTCAAACAAGCAGCTCTAAGTCATCTCTTCACCACTGAAACTGAGACTTACTACGATCACTATTAAGCTGTGCTTGAAGCTGTTGTTCTGTGAGCCACCTATCATGCAAGCTGTTGACTTTCAGAAACTTGTCTTCTGATTTTATTGTGATTCTGTCAGAGTTGCCACCAGTTTCTGAGTGCCTTTTGATGGTGAAGGAAACTGTACTCACTGACACCTTGACTTTTTTGGAATTTCTTTGTAAGAAAAACCTACACTTTTAAGTGTTATGACGATCTGTCTCTTTTCCATTGTTAATTGCCCTTTTCTCACAATTTTAATAGCAACACAATGCTTTCTGCAGTGCCATACTGTTTAAATAATGCTCACCAGGGTATGGTAGCATAGTGTGCAGTACAGCTCATGTACTGTACTAGAATGCCCCCCAGATGAATAGAAGAAGAAAAAGAACAGAGCGCACCATAAACACGGACAGATTAACAGAAATGGCTCAACTTTGTGAGGACAGTCTGTGCCATAGACTGTATATATTAGTGTCATCTTTGAGAACATCTTGGAGCCAAAAGCAGGATGCAACCACATTTCCACAAACAGCGGCAGCGCCAGGGAAAGCTAAATAACTGCTAGCGACAGAGGCTAAAACTTCACCAAGCAGTGTTAAACAACGTCATATTATGGAGATGTTAGTGTAAACAGTTTTCCACAACTGCAGTCGAGTGTATCTTGGGTAAAACTATGCCCATATTGAATAAACAGAAGATATGAAGGTCCGACCCGGTCTGACCCCACCGGAAGACAAGTTACTATAGCAACATGTAACTAAAAGCTCTCATTTGTCTTATTATTTGCTGTAATATCTTAATAACAGAGCAAAAAGTTAAAGCTGGACCATATCGCTTCTTAGAGGGCCTCAGTAAGTCTACTTCTGTCAAACTGACTGACACAATTGCCAGGTGCATTGCAAAAAACAGCAGACCGGTTAATATTGTCGAGGACACGGGCTTTACGGAGGTTTTACAAATTGCATCTCAAGATGCTTTGTACAAAGCACCATCAAGAAGCATCATAATGACAAAAATCCACGGGCTGTATGAAACTGAAAAGAAAATAAAGAAAGACAGTCATCCTGACAGGAGACACTGGACTTCGGTGAATAACACTAACTATTTAAATATCTTGCTACTCCTGCAACCACCGTTTGGTTTAAAGAAACACATGTAAAGTGTATATATCACCTGCTGTCATGACTGTTTTTGCTCCCATAAAATGAAAAACAATGAATGGGTATTAATTGTGATTAATCAAAAATTAATCCACAGTGGCCCTGTGATTAATCAGATTAAAAATGTTTAATGGTTTGACAGCCGTAGTATGTATTAATTAATTATATTTGTTTCTCCTCTTACGCCTCTGCCACACCCACCAACTATGCAGGGAAATTACAGAAAGCCACACACACATTTCCACACAGCATGCACACATATATATTACATGTACATACTACATAATAATTCCTAACATATCTCACATTTTAAAACATCAACAATAATGGTATATCACTGTTATTACTGTTTTGTGTTGTCCATATGCATATTGTACTCATTGTCTTCACTGTGAATTGTCCTCACTGCTATGCGTAATGTATTTTATGAAAAAAAAGAGATTTGAATTCATATTTGTACCATTTACAGTACCATACTGTATGTGTCTATTAAGAACTTCTGTAAAGATGTTGACAAATAAAGTTTGCTGATTTAATTTTTCTTTGGTTTTGCAGCAGCATTTTTGTAACTGTACCATTGTTTAATACCTAAGTCTGAAGTCAGGTTTTTTTTCCAATGTTGGCATATGATGTTTTATTCATTATTCTGTTTTCTTCTGTTCTTTTTTTGCCAACAATAGCTTTGCATATCTTGTGATTGGCCCTACAGTCTGAACTGTCCAAAAATATGTTCTGACACTATGGTTCAGTTTAATCTGGATAGAAACAGGTTTGATCAGCTGAAGGCCAATAATATCATCCACACCAGGATCCAGGGAGGTTCCACGCCTGCAATTTTGGTTTAAATCAAACTGGAAATTCGACAAGCTTGGCAAATGAATTGGAATGTGTTTACTTGAGTACACCTTTAACATCATTCATATTCACATTGCTTACTGTGAATATTGTTGAAGCCAGTCATGTGACTGTCGATGGCGCATTGTGGGTGTTTTGTGTGACAATATTTGAGTAGATTCTCCTGCAGTTACCTCCAGTGGTTAGATAGAGGACCGAGCTCTCTGGGGAAGAGAAGTTCCGGTTGAAAACAGTGTTGTGATAAACACATGTGTAGCCCCCTCGGTGGGCCTTGCCTGCAGCCGAGAACAGGAAGTCGGCTGAGTGATTGACAGCTGGCAGGATGCGATTCTGAGGCTTTGAGGTGTTAGAGATTAGCTGGAAGGAGCCTCCAGGATACTGTGGCTCAACTGAGCATCTGATTGTGAAGTCACTGCCCATCAGCACCCGAAACCCCTGCTTATACACCTCAAAGACCAGGTCAGTGGAGGGAGACAAGGAGATGTTTGGCTGACTCAGCAGATCTGTTCACACATGAACACAACTTGATGAACTACTACCCATGAGAAAAAGAATGAATAACAAAATAATGCAACCTCAGTAAGATATATCTTTTATATGATTTTTTCATTAACACTGATCAGTGAAAACATGGAGAAATCTGTTATTTACACAAGAGCTGCAGACATCCTTACTCAGATACTAAGTAAAGAAAACCATGGTAAAATTATATTAAATTAGATTGATTAGTTCTCTGTTTATAGGTTCTGTATATTGTTGATGTCTACAGCTACTATATTTGTATTCAGTTTTACCTGAGCAAACCACTTCCAGGCCAGATGTATGATTGTATGAAGGTAGGATACAGTCTCTCCATGCAGATGTCAGCTTTACACAGGCAGTTGAGACAAACCACATTGGTCTCTCTAAAAATTTATTTCGATTCATTGCTGAAACAGCTGAACCACAGTTCAGATATGCACACAAAGCAGATGCAGACTTCAGGTCCCAGTCTTGAGAGCGAGGTCTCACTGGTCTCCATTGTCCCTGGTGCTCTATCTCTAAAGTTCCTGCACAGCGGCTTAGCTGTCCCACCAACCTGACTGGATCTAAACAGAAGTAATTAGTCAAATGAATACAAAGCCATATCAAAGTTATGCTCCCGCTGTACCTGCACAGGTGAGTCCAGCAGCTTTTCCAGATAAGCACGTCTTTCTGGCCAAACTGGACCTTCTGCAATCCTGGAGAGCAGTCTCGTTGCCTTCACACAGGAGCTCACTGTTCATGACTGGGACCTCCCCTGCTCCATAGATCACTTCCTGGAGGACAGAAGGCGCTCCACAGCCCAGCTCCCTGCACACCACCTCTGCATCATTATGGTCAAAGTCCTCTTCACACACTGAGGACCAGGAGTGGTTGTAGTGGACTTCCAGTCTGCCTGAACATAGACTGGAACCATGAACCAGTCTGACAGAGTCTGTGGAGATACAACACAAAACTGTTCTAAACACACTGCATTTTTCTACATCCCAAATAACAAAAGAGGAGGGGATTAAAATGTACTTCGATTTGAAAGATAATTATTACATTTTGTGTATTACAGAATGCCCACACGGTTGGATCTACTTGACCTTTAAATTGTAAAGAACTGAGACAGATTAAATGTTCATGGAATTAATCTGTTTTTGAATACACAGATCAGTTTCACCAAACCATATTTTATCTGTTGCTAGGAGGCAACATGGTCTGTGGTATGATTTGTGTTGTGCACAAAAGACTTTTTCTCTGTTCAGATAGTTTCTTTAATCCAGTGTTGTCTTTAGAATCTGTGCACTGAATAAAGAAATGAAAAACTTTCTAACCTCTTTTGAATGTAGTGAATCTCTTTTTAACCCAGAATTTTGCATTTCATTGAAGACATGATTATAGATGGATGGCACTGCTCAGCTCCAGCCTCCCCCGGTGCTAGTGTTATGCAGAGGAGGGTCTGAATGATTCAGATCTGCAAATCCAACCACAAGTTGGTGTGGTTCTGGCCCCTGCTTAAGATGCCTCTAGAAACTATAAAACATTAGATTTCTTTTTTTTTTTTTTCCTTTTCCTTGCACATGTACAGTACAATGTTAAGTTTGGAAAATATCACATTTTTTCTTGAATTTTACTCCTCTTTACAGATTAAAAAGAAGTGAGCAAATGCATCTTGGGGATACACTGACTGTGTCCACAAACAAACTGATACTTAAAAGACACACCTGTGAATTGAAAACCATTCCAGGTAACTACCTTGTGAATCCGAGGAGAGAATTCAAAGCAGTAATCAAAGATAATGTGACTATTTTGATCAATCTAGAATACAAAACATGCTCTGGGATGTTTCTGAAGGTGTCCAAACGTTTGACTGGTAGTGTAGCTTGGCATGACTGCCACCAGCTGGGATTTAAATGTAGAGGTGTATGTGGTTGTGGTTTGGTTTTACACAGCACAGATAAAGCACACCTTACTTGACTCTTTTAAAAACTGAAAGAGCACTGTTAACCTGTACCAGAGAGCTTATTGGTGTTACCTGAACAGGTGAGGTACAGGCTGGAATCAGTGTTCCTATCATTATCTGCTGCTACACAATCCATCATTGCAGATGTAGTCTCAATGCAGGAGGAGCTGATAACCCAGAGAAAACGAAATTCACTATGTGTTCTTTTCACTGCTGAAATAGCCGAGCCACAGTTCAGCTGGTGACATATTACAGCTGCTGTCTTCAGGGTCAAGGGATGATGCTGGATTTCCACCTCTCTCCAGAGTCTATGTTGTTTTAACTCTAATATGCCATCGCAGCGACTGGCTCCACCACTCAGTCTGACATCAACAGGGTCTGAACAAAGACAAGAAAAAGAAAAATTCAAATCAAAGTGACTGAACAGATATAAGTTGATGTAAATCAACACTCTACCTGAGCAGGTGAGTTTAACAGCTTTTCCAGATGAGCAGTTTACTGACATGGAGCTTACACAGTCCAGGAGAGCAGACTCATTGCCCTCACACTGGACCTCATTGGACCAGACTGGAGCCTCCTCCTCTCTATAAATCACCCCCTGGATGGCTGCAGGGGCTCCACAACCCAACTCCCTGCAGGCAACCTCGGCATCGTGAGGATCAAAGTGTTCTTCACATACTGAGGACCAGGAGTGGTTAGACTGGACTTCCAGTCTGCCTGAACATAGACTGGGACCATGAGCCAGTCTGACAGAGTCTGTGGAGACATGATACAGAAAGCTGTTAAAACCTACCAAGACAGGATTTATGGTGAAATAGTAGAAATGGCTTTAGTAACAAGTGAACTCCTGTCCAAAAACACTGACTAAATTTACTAACTAATAAACACTAAAATGAGCCCTGGAGACTTGACAAACTGACTGTAGGAAGTCTGATACAAGTTAAGAATGTCCATTTCATATCACTGCAAACTTTACCTGTGATCTTCTAAAGTTTCCTGATGAGTCTTCAGTTTGAAGTAGGCCTTACACATACTGAGATTTAGCATGACTATACCAGATATGTTGTCAAGAATATTACCTGAACAGATAAGTTCCAGTTTGTTGAAGCTTTTCATCATTGTATCTGTCATACAGTCTCTCAGTGTAGATGTGGACTCAATACAATAGGAGCTGATCAGCCAAAGACGAAATTCTATATCATGGTAACTTATTGAAGTATAAACAGCAGAGCCACAGTCTAGCTGATGACATATTACAGATGCTGACTTCAGAGTCCATGGATAACTATAAGTTTCCACATCTCTCCAGTCTCCTCGTTGTTTCAGCTGTATAGCACCATCACAGTGACTGTCTCCTCCAACCAGTCTGACATCAATAGGATCTGAACAAAGACAAGTGAAAGACGTAGACAAGTGACAGATAAATCAAACTTACACTGACGTACTGTAATAGATAAGTCGATGCAAATCAAAGCTGCACCTGAGCAGGTGAGTCTGACAGCGTTTTCAGATGAACAGTTCACTGACGCTAAGCCTCCACAGTCTAGGAGAGCAGACTCATGGCCTTCACACTGGAACCCGTTCCACATAGGACCTTCAGCTTCACTATAGAGCACCCCCTGTAGGGTCAAAGGATCCCCACAGCCCAGCTCCCTGCAGACAACCTCAGCATCCTGAAGGTCAAAGTGTTTTTCACACACCGAGGACCAAGACTGGTTAGACCGGACCTCCAGTCTGCCTGAACACAAACTGGAACCATCAACAAGTCTGGCAGAGTCTATGGACAGAGAGAAAATATTTACATTAATCTGTTTGTCTGTGCTCACCTTAAATCTCAGGTTAAGGTGTGGATCTGCCAGCAGGATCTGATACCTTGAAGTTAGTAAGGGCAGTGTGATGGTTACTTTTCATCAGTATTTCTCTTACCTAAACACTTCATCTCTAGGACCCATGTGGATGATTGTAATTTAAAACAGTCATTCAGTGAAAATTCATCACACTCATGTGTCAGACACCACAGATCTCTTTCCGATGTTTCCACTGCTACAAAAGAAATAGCAGATCCACAGTTGAGTTCTACACATACTCTGTTGGCTAATTGCAGGTTCCAGTTTTGCCCTTCCACTGATTTCCAGTCTTCAGCCGATCTTTTCATTTTCAGTTCACCAGCACAATGACTGGCTCCTCCCACCAAACTGAAGTCAAAAGACTCTGTGCAGAAATAAGACAGAACAGTCCAGTTCAGAAACCAACACTATACCTTCTCTAACATATTCACTTCATTAATATCTGGATACCTTACGCAAGTTCATTTTGTCTTCTTTTTTCAATGATTTCTTACTGTTTCTTTTTATCATACAACAATATTTCCTACTTATACTTTTTCTGCTAAAAAGAAATTGATATTTGGAAGTGTAAATTGTGTCCGTTTTGAATATTTTACATCAAAACACTGGTGCTTGTTCAATCTTACCCGTGATTGCAAGCTACCCACTGAAACACATGGCCACAGAATGGCTGATACAGTGGCCAAGCAGCAGAGCCATCTATTCCAAAAGCTATTGTGTCCCTTGTCTCAAAAGTTGATGTGATGACGGTACTAAAGTGGTCAATACGCATGGCAAGTTTCAAAAAGGCTGGCTCAGAAATTTTCAAGCTGCTGTTTTAGCACACAAATACATTCATTTTTTATTTCTTTTACTTTTACCTTTTGTGCTGTTCTTGCTTTTAACCAGGACCCCTGCAAGGTAAAAAACAAATGAATGAAAATTGTAACATATTCTGATAAAAATAAGATGTACTATAATCAAATTATGTAAATATGTCCAAAGTTTATGATTTGGCTTCTTAGAAATGTCATGCTCTAGTGTTAAATCATTAACAGGTACATGTGATATCAAGATCATTTCACATGAGCAGATGAAGAACCTCCAGAGAAGGTCATGTTGGAGATATTGTCTACGATTGACCATCGAAAGAGAATGAGTTAATACCCGCTGTCATAACATTGCATAGAATGACTATGACTGTTTGATTTTGTTTAAGGAAGTAACAGAATGAGATCCTGGGTGTGTTGAACTTGCTTTGTACAGGCCCCTGGACCATATGCACTGACCACAGCAGGACACCAGTCATCGCTTACAGAGAACCACTGCCAATAGAGGGCATTCAATACTTTTTTTTTTTGCTAATTTGATCTCTGTTAGTGTCACCAGTGCTCCACTGCTGTTGGTATGCTCACATGTAGTACACTGCATACATAGTGCATAGTGTACTGTACTTACAAATTGCATACATTTCCACAAGTTAGTGCTGTCTCATATCTAAACACCAATTGCGCACTTACTAGAAATATAATTATCTATAGAACATTGTCTTTGCTTTTTTTAATCACAAACAATTTGTCATCTGCCACGTAATTCAAAAAGTTGTACTCATTCGATTAAAAGTTTGAATAAATGACCAGAATTTTATCAAGAGGTTTGTTTGCCACGAACGCTACACTCACAGTTTTATTTGTTGCCATTTGAGACATTCTCCAGTCTATCCACTTCCTTGTATAGCCAAGGAACAACACCTTAAGATGGAAAAATAATCCTAAAATTTTATGGTGCTGTTTTTTTAACTGTGCAATGACAATAAACATGATTCAGATTCATCTAAACTCATTCATCCATCCTGAAATTTGAAATACATCTCAAAACCCAAATATTGTCATTTCTTCATCATAGTTTCTATCTCAACACCTCTGTATATTCTTGCTATATACATTTTCCTCACATACATGTAAGACTGTGTAACTGAAAATACATTCAGTACAGTCACATTTCAGAGAATTATGCATACGAGAATCTCCATGATCACTGCTATTGAATCCTCTGCTGTGTTACCCACTTTTTAATATGAGACTCGTTTAAAACCCATCCTTTAAAACAATGAGGTTTAAACTGTATTTAGACTTTGCTGGTGGAGCACCATTTTATTTTTTTATGTATTTACTTATTTACATCTGTTACCTGACTTAAAAGTTAAGGAATAAATAAAAGTACCGTACTGTAATTAGAAAAAAAACGACTTAAGAAGACACATGTTGATCTCTTACTTTGAATTGTTTTAAAGTTGCAGGAAACTCATAATCATCAAGTTTGATCTTAATACATCTAAAGTCAAGCACATCCAACACTGTGGAAGATTATACTGTAATACAAATGACATGAATGAACAGGAATACATGGA
The DNA here is from genome assembly GCA_029823295.1 of Pseudamia nigra. NCBI lineage: Eukaryota > Metazoa > Chordata > Actinopteri > Kurtiformes > Apogonidae > Pseudamia > Pseudamia nigra. Next base: position 9,761 of record JAQQAE010015402.1, read on the forward strand.
GAATTGGAAGCTAAAAAAATGATAACCCAGGATTTATGAACCGCTGAATCCATTCATCATTTTAGACATTTTCGAGTACACATGTTTAACTGCAACAGCTCATATCAGTGTATTGTGTAATAGTGGGTGCGGGGTAGACTGTGTAACCAATCAGAGTCCTTGAATAAGGCGCTGCAGCAACAAATGTGAAGTGACCCACAAGGTTGCTGCTATGATGATGGGAAATAAATTCTGAAATGTCAGTTTGCAATTTTTTTCCAGAGTAAGCAGCACAACTTTATGTTTCAGTCTGACAGCTAAATACAAAAGTACATTTAAAGACATATCCTTAGACCAAGGGAAATGATAAGACAAATGTTCACCATTTTCTGATATGTTTCAAATGAATGAATTAAATAATTGTCAAAGTCGGCAATCAATTCTTATGCACTTTTTTTTTGGACAAATGTTTAAACATACAGTACAGAAGTCTTGATTTATTCACATTCATCTTACTTTTACCACTGTTTCAGATGACAATCAGCATGTGCAATCTGATTTACGTACATCAAGCAGACATACTTTACATGCAGGTTGTGTAATCACAGAGATACCAAATGACAGCAAAATCTTTCAGGTCTCTATCCATCCAGCATTAATCTCACCTGTGCTGCAGAGGGACATAAACACCATCAGGGCTTTGTGATCCATGTCCAGTCAGATGCTCTTCATGTCCTCTTTTCTGTTCGTGTATGGAGGAGTCATGTCTCACCCTCTTATCTCATCACCTTTACCCCGCCCAAACATCCGACTCTGTAACTCGAAAGTCCCTGGACCCAAACTAATCAAACTTGGCACACAGGCAGTCAAAGTCGGGGGAAGGGTTACTATGGCAACCACCACCTAATTTGCATACTAATCACGTCCCAAGAATAATAATTGCCAAAACCTATTTTGTCAGTCCAAAAACTACAATAGCTACAGGCACCAAATTCTAGATAGAGTAGACTCCACAGTGCCTCTTGTTTATCAAATGACCTTGACCATAACTTTGACTTTGAGGATTGGGAGACAACAATCGGGGCTGTGCAGTGAAGTGGATCTGGTTAAATGTGCATCTGGTTAAATAAATGTTTAAAAAATGACTGAAAATAATAAATGTAAAGAACATCTACTGAAAGAGAAGGTGTGTTCAAACATTTGACAGGCAGTGTACAACATCTGTGTTACTTAGTATTAGTCAGTAGTAGTTGGTAAGTTGCTGAGGGGAATGTGTTAGTTGGAAAATAAAGTGTGTCACTGCATCATATCACTGTGAGAGTAAGTATATCACTAATATGTTCATGATCTGATCCTGTTAACAGGATGTAAAGACATTAAACCCATTTCACTCAACACATCCAGTTCCTGTGGTTTCTGTTGATGCAAACATAGATAAAAATATGTAGACTGTCCTGTTCACCTGCTGCCAGTTTTCATATTCACAGAGAACGGAAACGTCCATGATAAAAATCAGTACAACTTGCTGAATTTAAGACTGATTTTTTATAAACAGCTGACACATGTAGTTTCATACCAGATATCAGAAAAGAATGAATGGATGAACTTAACCATTTGAATGAAATTTGTGAATTCATCAACTGGGAAATTGTGCTCTTAAAAATACAGGCAACATTCTTATTCATATGCTAAAATGTAATGCAAAACATTTCATCTTCCACCAAGTTTAATGAAAATCTATGTGATACATGTTGTATAATCCTGCTGAGAGATAGACAGACCAACAGACAAACTGAAGTGATCACATAGTCTTGCTGACAGAGGCAATTGTAAAATAAACACAATAGTAATCTGTTAAAGTTACTGAAAACAACAGTTAAATCACACTTACTCTTCAGTTGTTGGTGATGAGAAGAAAAAAATGAGCAACGTAGGCAAAAATGACCAAAAATATTTTTTTAAAAATCAAAATAAACAAACAATTTCATATTAGCCCAAGATAACAAAAGGAACAACATTTTTAATTGAGTACATTAAAAAATCCACAATATGACCAACAAAATTTAACAAAAATAAACAAAATAAGCAATACTGCACATCATCAAGATTTCCTTGATGCTTTAAAGTAAACAGTGTTTAACAGCATGCACTGTTTAAGTGCTTGAATACATTTGGCCAAATACAATTGGCCACATTGATGCACATTCAAGATATTTATTTCTCTTCAGTTTGTATAACTAGTGCATATACACTGCCTGGCCAAAAAAAAGGTCACCACCTGGATTTAACTAAGCAAATAGGTACGAGCCTCCCATTGGAT
>JAQQAE010015403.1:0-12059 GCA_029823295.1 Pseudamia nigra
GTCAGACTCTACCATCATCAGTGCAAGATCTTGGTGAAAAATTAATGCAACACGGATGGAAATAAATGTTGTGACATTGCAGAAGCTTATTGAAACAATACCACAGTGAATGCTTGCTGTAATCAAAGCTAAAAGCAGTCCAATGAAATACTGCATTAGAGTATGCAACCTTTGTTTTTGGTGGCAACTTTTTTTTTGGCCAGGCAGTGTAGAATGTACTGTTAAAATTCAAAGTTAGACATTCAAGCATTTTCTCAACATCAGAAGTAAATATGGCACCAGAAATAGTGCAATTAAAATAGAACAATGCATTTAATGTTAATATGTTATAAACATGGATATATTTATCAGTAATAAATTTCAAAAAACATCAAAAAAGAACAAAAAATCTAATTAAAATGATCTGAAAGATGATGCTTTACATAAGTAATGCAGTTTTGTTCATTCTTCTGTAAATTTTTCTCCTTAATTATTTGTTCATTTATCTTTTTTGTTCATTTTTAAAACATTTTTTTTTCTAAAAAATGAGAAATCATGGCTGTCCTCTCTATTGTAAATGTAATTGAAGTACAACAAAAAAAATAAATCAGTTGTGCTAGTGTTATTACAACATGAGTCTTAACTGGAGTCAGATAGAGAGAGCATATTTCTCCAGTACTGGCTTCTCTTCATTAGCTACCTGTAAAATTTAGAATAGAATTTAAAACCTTCTCTTAACTTACAAAGCCCTAAACAATGAACCTCCATCCTATATCAAAGACATTATTGTTCCCTATAAACCAATCAGAACTCTTGAGGTTCCTCGACTTTCTAAAACTAGACTGGGAGGCAGAGCCTTCAGTTACCAAACTCCTCTCCTGTGGGTTTACTCTCTGTATAGTCTTGATTTCTCCCCCTCAAATTGTGAAGCGCCTAGAGATAATCAGTGATTATGATTGGCGCTATACAAATAAAATTGAATTGAATCTCTGTTTCCTCTCTACATCTTCCAGCTTTTCTCTGTAGTTGCCTCTCTTTCTCTGTGTCTCTCTCTGCTTTTTTTCATGTTATCTATATTGTGATACTAACTTGTGTCTTCCTTGTAGTTCTGTGCTTCCTCCCACTGCCCTAGGTCTCTAGGTCTCTTGATGTCCTTGCTGTGTGTTTGCTGATTGCAGACCGGTCCACAATCAACTCTGGATGTTGTCCAGTGTTTCTGTTGTTTGTTGTCCTATCTCTACAATTTTCTTTTGTCTCTCCTCTGTCCACTAACCCCACCCGGTGGAGGCAGATTGCCACCAACCCTGAGAAGCTGGTTCTGCTGAAGGTTTTTTTCTTCCGTTAAAGGAAGTTTTTTCTCCCCCGTCACCCTTGGCTTGCTCCCTGTGGTTCTATTGGATTTACTTTCTGTATAGTCTTACGGTCTCGGCCTTGAATTGTGAAGAGCCTAGAGTTAATCTTGGATTATGTTTGGTGCAATACAAATCAAATGAGTTGAACTTATCACCAAAGGAAATTGTGCATAAAGGTATATAAACAAAGGAATGGATCAGAGTTTTGACTGACGTCTATACATAACCTTGAACAGAACAGAACGCTATCAGTATTTAACATTAGAACCACTGGGATTTGCTTTGTACCGAGGCACTGTTTTAGGCCTAAAATGGTCAGATGGGTAAAATTAAGACATCAGGCATAATTTCTAGTCCACAAAAATGCCCTGTTACTGTCTTAAGTCATTCTCTTCTCAAAGGAATGATTCACCTACAACTTGAGTTGGTTTTAAAATTTAAATACAAGTCTTTAGGAACACTAAATATCTTAGCTTAACATCAGTACAAATCAGCCTAAAATATTTGTTGGGATCGTAACTGCCAAGTGCAGTAACTGAGCATTTGGCCAAAAAATGACTTATACTGGAATTGGACATTTTCACATGTTTTATTTTGTGATTAAATGACATGAGACAATAAGCCAGATTGGAGTCTTGGGCACACGTTACTTTCTGGTAGATTCTGGTCAGGGGTCATAGGGGATAAACATTGGGCCAGAGTGTGATTGCGACCATTGCTACATATTTCTCGGACTTGATGGTTGGGTCAAGGAGGAAAACGGCATCGACAAGCGGTCACCAGTGTTGCAGTTTGACATCGCTGAATATTGTTGGGGTAAAATCATTGTATGTAGTGCATTGCAGTGGGAGTTTGGACCTGGGTTTGCAATTTAAACACACGCAATATGTAGAAACAAAGGAGAGAATGTAGATGAAATTAGCTGTGCGCTGTTGAGGAGACAAGTGTCTACACATGATACATAGAACTGGGAAAATGTGATACATTTTTATTGAATTTGATGATTATTTACAGCAGGAAATAGCTGTTCTTCTAGTTTAACACATTCAAACAAGCTAATAAGCAGCTCAGGCTAAAGTGAGACAAACACCAGCATCTAATATGAGCAATTTAATTTATATAAAACAACTTGACGGGTTTATCGTTGTTAAAACAGCTGACACGTAAGATGTGTAACGTGTACTGCATTAATGTTCACACACATGCTGCTGAAAACTGCAGGTAGTATGTGCAGCAGGTAGCACATAGCAGATGAGAGCAGCAGGACACTTTGAACACTATTCAACTAAATCTTGCCATTCTGTCAACAGTCAACTCTTAGAGTATAACTTTAAGAACTGGCAATCAGTTGCAAAGGACATTGGATCAGGTCATTTATCCCCCATGACCTGTGACCCTGAAGAGCTATTTTTGTTTTTGAAACTCCAGGCCACACCTTAGCAAAACATATTAACTATGAATTTTGAAGAGACAAAATCAACGCAGAATGCTTTGAATTACTCTTAAGTTACAACTTGCCATAACATAAATTGTTTTTGACTGATAACTGAGCTGTTTCTTGTACTATTGTTGCTTAAACTGCATGTTTGTGGTTCGGTTTTTGTTTTATCAAGTTTTAATACAGATGTTTTTAAAGCACTTTTGGTGTGAAATATTATATTTTTATTAAAAGGAAAATTCTAATTCAAACCCATACACCAGTGTTTGTTTATACAGCAGTGAAGATAATGATGAAGATGTTAATGATGCTTCATACTGTATTTTCTTCAACCATTATCCTCATCTGACTTCAAAGTCATTTTCCAATGAACCAAACACCCCGTATGATGAAAAGGCAATTGTGAAAAAAGATGCATAAAGGCCACTTTCAACATTCCAAACTCACAAATCAGTCTGAGAATTCATTAAACCCTGTCAGAATTTGGTAAGAAGTCAAACGTTTTTATCACACAAAATTTGTTACAATAAAGTTGGATAAACACAAGTGGATAGGAGATACTGCACTTTGCCTTTGAAATGCTAGAAAGCAATATCCCTATTTTTGAGGTCAAAGGTCAGGGCAGTGGTCATGGTTCCATCAAAATTTCCTCCCGAGAACACATTACAGGTACGAGTACATTACCAATAATCTACATGCAACATAATAGTGTAGGCAAGGGAAAAACTTCACTGCTTGTTACCGAGTTACTGCACTTTGCCTTTGTAGGGGAGTATTGTAAACTGTTGTACATGACTAGACGTACTGTATCTTCCTTATCACATACAAACAAAGGGTGTTACACATGATCACAAACAGAGTTAAAATACATGTATTTCAATAGGACAAAGACATAAATTCTCATATTTTTGATTTTGGATTCATATGAACTATAGGAAGGAAGTATAAAACAACACAATTTTACTTAAACAGAAAGAATAATAAACAACTCAAAAACAGCTGGGGGTAAATTTGACTGGTTGGCTGTTTTAGTGTCAGACATATTCCAGGTTACTGTGACTCAAAGTGATTTGGTAAAAGCTGATTAGTGGGATTTCTAAGGCTTAATCAGCCTCAAAGCCTCCGTTTAAACCAAATGTTTGTGTATGCATTTCTGTAGAGCATGCATGGGAAAGTGCCCCCACTGCCGCTCAGACGGACAAAATAACTGCATGAATTTATGACTCTGTGTGTGTGAAAATGTTTTTTTTTCCCCTTCCATGTCCTAGTTCCAACACAAAATCATACTTTTTTCAGTCTTAAAGGTGCCCTATTTAATGTGACGTGCCTTGGGGTTTTCTTCCTGGGACGTCTTGCGTTTAACCTTTGAACCCCAAATTTTGCAAGATGAGACCGATTATCGTTCTATGCAGATGATACCCATGTTTATTTCCGTGCCGATTCATTATCGTATGTCAGATTCACAGTAGCCTAATGTATGCGTTTAAAGCAATAAATGGCATAAGGTAAAGTAATAAATGAAGACTGATATTGACAGAAGTAAAACTACCACATAAATATGTTTTAACCCTTATGTCTCACTTTAGAGATATTTTTTGCTCTTATTCGCCCTCACTTTACAATATTTTTGGCAGTGTTAACACATATGGCATTAAGTGTGATAAACTGTGAAATGTCATTCAAATTGTATTAATATCAAAGTAAAACATTGTATTTTCTCAATTAAAAACAATTGAATAAAAGCAACCTTCAAACAGTGAAAATTAATTCTCAGATAGTTCAGCGTTAAAAGATTTAGACTGAAAATGGAAAAACATTTTGACAATACAAGGTTCAATGGCAGTTTTTTGAACGAAGTAATAAAATGAATTCTGTTTGAGCAAAACTGACTAAAATGATCAAAAAAATGAATAAAATAATGAGCAATATGCACAAAATGAAAAACATGAAGGAGGAAGAAATCAAAGCAATTAATGACATACTCAACTACTTACAGGTCTAAAGGGTTTTTTTTTTCCCTAAAGTGAGGCACAAGTAACAAAAATCACAAATAACCTACATTTTACTATGTCACCAAAAATAAAAGTACCCAGAATTTTTTGTTTCCCGTAAAAAAAAAAAAAACCTTCATATTTTGTGATTTTCTGCAGAGAGAGGAGGGGTTGCCATGTGAACGGTAAACAAAAACAAACATTGCATAAAGAAATCCATCGTCAGAACAATGCAGAGCAGCCGGAGACGTAACAAATCAAAGTCACAGTTAGAAGGTTCTGAACGGAGGCGACAGAAGTAAGGTCAAAGGTCATGGCGCTCAGAGGCTCTGATTGGGTTCCGCTGAGCAGGACAGTGTGTGGCACTTTGGATGATGTGTTTAGTGTTCGAAACCACAACGATTTCGCCGTTTTAACGCGATGTGTGACATAGAGCTGGGACATACGGTACGTACACCGTTATTAGTTTCTATCGTCATATGTCATAAGGACGACATTAGAAGAATGTTAGTTTCGTCTCCATACTGATACGAACACGGAATTTGTTCGTTTGATTCGGGTGCAGGTGTGGGAAATGGCAACGACGTGACGCTCGTCGTCGGAATCCGCCAACGACAGAGTGACCCGCTGGTTTCCGAGCCGCCGTTTTGAGGCAAATCAAGACGTCACGTCCTGGACGCCATTTAAGAGCCGAGCAGGACGTGACCATATTTGGAGAAACGCGGTCGGAGCAGTGAGAGCGCAGGTGAGGTCGTTTTATATGCTAATGCTAAACGCTAGGTTACCGACATGGTAAAGGACCATTTCTACTCTACGCAAGTGCGTTGTGTATCAAACCGTTGTCAAGCGTCGCTGGCGTTTATTCTCCAATGTGCACTTTACGTTGGCGTGGACGTACACAATTCATCCACTAGTGGGCAGTGTGGCGTTCAGACTGTCCTCTAGTGTGGAGCTACACTGGATTCTCTCTGAAAATACAAAGTGAAAAAAAAAATTGTCATAAGTCCTTGAGCTCTCAAACATTTTATTTGTTCCCTCTAATAAGTGATCGGGTCCATCTTTAACTTTTTGCTCCGTTTTTAAGATATTACGGCAAATAATCCAACATATCACTGCCGTGTTGGGGTTGATTACTGTATTTTCCGGATTAAAAGTCACGTTTTTTTGCATAGTCTGGCAAAGGGAGCGACTTGTATTTTGAATAAATTCGACTTGGTGGTGTTTGTCACACTGACAGCCGCTAGCGGAGGCGAGTCGCGAGCTGTCCGTTAAGCTTGACGTGCATTCCCCAAACAAATGCAACCTGCTCTGCACAGCGACTAATACACATTTTTTCGTCTTCATTATGTATTGTTTGGCTCGTGCGACTAACATACCGGAGCGACACGTCACCCGGAAAATTCGGTACATGTTGCTATGGTAACTGGTGTCGCCGGTGGAGTCGGACCTTTGCATCTTCTATTTATTCAATATGGACATAGTTTTACCTGAGATTCACTCGACTGCAGTTGTGGGTAAATGTTTACACTAACAACACTGTAATATGATTTTGTTTAACACTGCTTGGTGAAGCTTTAATGGGTCCAAACACTGGCGGTTAGTTAGCTTCCCGTTCACTCAGCTGGCACCCCTGCCGTTCGTATAAATATTGGTTGCATCCTGTTTTTGGCTCCAAGATGTTGTCCAAGATGACACTAATATATACAGTCTATAGCACGGACTGTTCTCAAAAAATTGAGCAATTTCTGTTCATGTTTCGGTGTTTATGTTGCATTCTATTTTTTTTCTTCTTCTATTCATCTGGGGGCCACTTCCGCTGTACTGTGCTAGAGCGCCCCCACAATGTCCGGTGGCACTGTGGCGAGAGAAGCCGAGAGGAATTATTTTACTCCTAAACCGAGATTTGCATGTGAGCCGGTACAAAATTTTGCCCAATGTCTTCCTCGTAACCCAAAAAACTTGTATGTCAAAGCACTCGTAACCTGGGGTTCCACTGTATAAGTAAAAAACTGAAAAGAAATACGAAAAATCTGAATATCAACACTACATACCCGATATAATACAATACATGCTATAAAACAAAAATGATATTTACTATCATGTGTTCAAGGTGAAGTAGGTAACATGTCATGAACAAGTAGCAGCGTTAAACAGTTTGAGTGAGCAGAGCTGTTGCAGGTGATTGTGGATGGACTGGAGTTAAGCTTTAAAAGGAGAGATAGGACATAACCATTGAGAAGCACAGAGGGTGCTGTGATACAGTCACAGCCGTGTAGTGAGGTTAAATCCAGTGAGTTTAATACAAACTGTCACATTCTTTATTTATACAAACCTCAATTACAGTGAAGTTGGGATGTTGTGTAAAATGTAAATCCTTCTGCGGTTTTCAGTTGAATACACTACAAAGACAAGATATTGATAAACTGATAAACTTTATTGTTTTTTTGCAAATATTCACTCGCTTTGTATTGTTCCAGAAGAGCTGGGACAGGCACATGTTTACCATTGTGCCACATCACCTTTCCAACACTCAATAAGTGTTTAGGAACTGAGTACAATAATACCAGTGGAATTATGTCCCATCCTTGCTTGATGTAGGTCTTCAGTCGCTCAACAACCTGGGGTCTCCGATGGCATATTTTGTGCTTAATAATGCACAGATGAGGGGCCCGAGAAAGCGCCGCTGTTTCTGTGTGTTGTTCATATATGGCTGTCACTTTGCACAGTAGAGATTAAACTTGCACTTGCAGATGTACGGTAGTGACAAACTGTACTGACAATGGTTTTCTGAAGCGTTCCTGAGCCCAACTGGTAATATCTTTTACAGAATAATGTTGGTTGTTAATGCAGTGCCACCTGAGGGTTCAAAGGTTAGGGGCGTTTTGATCTTGCAGAAATTTTTCCAGATTCTCTGAATCTTTTGATGATATTATTGACTGTAGATGATGAAATCCAAAAATTCCTTACAATTGTATTGTTGAAAAATGTCCTTAAGCTGTTGGACTGTTTGCTCACACAGAGCCCCAGACTTCTTTGTTAACAACAGAACCTTTTTGGGGTGCTCCTTTTAGACCCAATCATGACACTCACCAGTTTCTAATGAGCTTGTTCACCTGTGGAATGTTCCAAACAGGAGTTTTTTGAGTATTCCTCAACTTCCCCAGTCTTTGGTTGCCCCTGTCCCATCTCTTCTGGAACATGTTGCAGGCATCAAATTTACAATGAGTGAATATTTGCTTTAAAAAAAACAAATAAAATTTATCAGTTTGATCTTCAAATATCCAGTCTTTGTATTGTTATTCAACTGAATATATGATGAATTTGCAAATCATTGTATTCTGTTTTCATTTACATTTTACATAAATACAGTGGAACCCTGGGGTAACGGAACACATTTACCAACAAAATTTTCAGGTAAATAAGAAAAAATCGGCCAAAACTTTGTCCCGTCTAACGAAAAAGTTTGCATTACGTAAGAGATAGACCCGGAAGTGAACTATCACCCAGCCGGAAGTGAATGTGCTGTTTCCGGAAGTGAGACCCAAACTAGTAGGTAGCTAGCTAATACCAGATGCTTCCAAGCTCCCAACCTGATAACAACAATAGCCTTAGATAACATTGGCAAACAAAAGCCTACAAAACGCATGCAGCCCATGAGACGAGTGCAGCACATAACGCTAAACCAGAGTTACTTGAACAGCGATAACACAAAATCAGCTCAATTACAGGCACATGTACCCAAACTACGGTCCACAGCATGTGCTAAATACTAGAAGCTACTAAGCTAGCAACCGGCTAACAACAGTAGTCATTTTTAGAACTAATTTCATGCATTCCATTTCAGATAATTAACATAACTTCCTTTTCAAATAATAATAATGAATAAATGTGCACGTACGGGTGTGTAATACATACGGCATGTGGGAGTTTTTGTGGGTCTCGGAACGGGTTACAGTGGTACCTCACTGTACGAAATTAATCCATTCTGGCGTGACGTTCGTACAACAATAATTACGTACAGCGGGACAGGTTTTCCCCATAGGAATATATGTAAATATATATAATAATCTGTTCCAGGACCCATGAAAACGCCATATAAAGTGTATATTACACACCCATACACGCACATTTATTTATTATTATTATATGAAAAAGAGGTTATCCTAATTACATGAAAAGGAAGTATGAAATTAGTTTTAAAAATGATTTAGAATGTCTTCTTAGCTTGACTTATGACATGGCTGATGCTGCGTGTCTCAGCTCACTGTGTGATACATGCATCTTGTAGGCTGGATGTGTTTTGTAGGCTTTTGTTTACTGATGTCTGAAGCTACTGTATTGTTGTTAGCATGTTGCTAGATTGGTAGCTGCTGGTATTAGCTAGTTAGCGGGAACATCAATCACTACCGGGTGGGCCAGAGTTCACTTCCGTGTCTATCTCTTTTGTAACGCGATGTTTTTTGCAGTTGCCGTGATGCATTTTTGGCCAAAATTTTTTTCGTACTGCGAATATTTCGTAGGGGGAAGCGTTTGTACAGCGAGGTACCACTGTTATTGGTTTTACATGTGTTCCTATGGGGAAACCTGTCCTGCCTAACTAATTTTTCGCGCAGCGAACGTGACGCCGGAATGGATTAAATACATTACCCGGATTTCCGCTGTAAATAGATAAATAAATAAACGCTGATAAAAACATAACCTTCTTGGCAGGGTTGAGACAGTGACATGAAAGACACAAAGAGGGTGTGATTTTAAAGATGAAAAAAGAAAAACAGCAACAAAGATAAAAAAGGCAAAGACAGACAAAAGTGGCACAAATGACAAAAAAAAAGACAGAAATACAGAAATATAGAAATGAAGCAAAAAGGGGGAAACAGTACAAGACAATTTAAAAGATATAAACAACTTTTCTCTGTTTCCATCAGGGAAGAAACAAAAAAAAGGTCCCAAAGGCACCTTTTGACTCTGCGCGCTCCGTCAAAGGGTATGGTATCCACGTTACAGAGGAGGTGATGCAGCGCTCAGCAGAAGCACTGAGTCGCACGGGGATTCCTCCGCCCTCTGACACGGAGGAGACTGTACGCAAAATGGCTGTCATGAAAATCAAGTTAGTGTTTGTATCCATCCTGTCTTTATCTTCTCTGTTAGTTCTGCTCACATGATAGTAATGCCCATACGATACATGTCTGTGTGTCTACATGTATTTTATGTGATTAGACACCGTAGTCGTCTGAGCACAATAAAGCTTTTATTGGCGCGAGGAGCCGACCCCAATGTATCAAGGGTCCCCGTGCCTGTCCTGACCTTGGCCGTCATGGCGGGTGACACTGAAGCCGTCCACAGGCTGCTGCTGTGTGGAGCCAACACTGACATCCCTCTCACACCAGAGGTAGACAGTCACCTTTGGAACATAACATAGTTTGTAAGGCATTCATTTGCATGTCTAGTCTATATTAATTTATGTTTATTCAGTTTAATATAGATTAATACTATATTATGACACAATTGTATAAAAAGGCAGGCACTGCATGCATATAATCATAAACTGAATTCAGTGACCATAACTTGACTTGGCTTCTTTTGTCTTTTTTGGTTTGATTAAACTATACGTTCTCCTCTTGAAGGTAAATAAGTGCATCAATCGTAGTTACTTAACAGTTGACACTATTATTCTTTGCTGATATTTTTTAAAAAATGTTTTCACAAGTCTGCTCTTTAAATGAACATTTATAATGTCTAGAGGGCTGCAGGAGGCGTACGTACGTCTGCACCTCTGATGAGTGACTTCTACTTTTGTTTTTTATTCTTTTGTTCAGACAAAGAATCTAGTTGTTCTGTTTGGGAATGATAACGTACTGTACATGTGGGGAGACAACCTAGTGAGGAGTTTGATGGATAGATTTATGGATGAATGGATGTCTCTCAAATTGCTTATTGCTTTAATTATACACAAATATGAGTAATCTAAAGCGACAAAGTTTATACAATCTTCCCATTTACAGTATTCACAGATGTGGTAATTAGAGATCAAAATTGCTGTTTGAACCAGACTGTAAGCATGTTTATTTCTGCTTTTAAGTTGGATATTTTAACCTGGGACATGGGGATTGACTCACTTTTGGAACCTGCCCCAAGTGGGCACTGAAGGTACTGCAGTGTTTGACACGTGCATTTAACTCATGGCTCAGCTGTGGAGGTTGCCGCTTTGCAAAGATAGATGGATGGATGAGCTTATTAATTTGTTAATTCTGTAAATTGTTTTTCCTATGGAAGGCATAAAGCAGGCTAAATATCAATCAACCACAAATATTAGTTCAGGTAGGCCATGAAGTGAGCAGCTGGTTTGCCAATTCAAGGAGGTCAGCTCACGAAAGTCTTGTTGAAACACTACAAACCACTTGAGCACACTCAGACTTTATCCAACCATATTGAAACACACCACCTCATGAAACATCTGTCTGCTGCTGATGTGACCACGTTCACTTTTTCTAGAGGAGAGGTCTGCTTCCCCTGCATATAGCTGCAGCTCTTCCAGGACGAGCAGGTCCCAGAATCACAGAGATGCTGCTGCACGCCCTCGCTGATCCAGATGCACGGGCGTGTGATCAAGATGAGATCTATGAGTACGATAAGGTGTGTGTCGATGCAGTTTGACCTATTACAACAATCCTTGTTATAGTAGTTGTTAAACCGTAGTCTTACTTCCCAGGAGCACGCTAAGCAACAAAAAGCTCCAGAACAGCAAAATCCCAGAGAAGGAGGGAGGACAGCGATGCATTTTGCCTGTCAGAAAGAGAGCGACTACGAGGTCAGTATGAAATGTAAAAAGTAGGGCTGTGGCACAATTAAAATTTTTAATCTGATTAATCACAGGGTCACTGTGGATTAATTTCAATTAATCATCATTAATACCCATTTGTTATTAATGTAAATTAATCACAGGGTCACTGGATTGATTTTGATTAATCACGATTGATTCCCATTCATTGTTTTTCATTTTGTGGGAGAAAAAACACTCACGATAGGTGTTATAGACACTCGACTAAAATTAGTTATTTTAGATTAAAATTAGGGCTGTCAAAATTAATGTGTTCATCTGGATTAATCCATTTGCATGATGAATTAAATTAAATTTTCTTAACGCGATTAATGCGTTAATGTGATTAACGCACAATTACTCATATATCAAGGAAAAAGTGGTGAAATCTTACGTTACATTTAACCACATCACTGACAACTTCTTTAGTATTTACTGCTTCAAAGTCAATTTAAATGTAAAAGTATAAGTCTTTACACATT
>JAQQAE010015404.1:0-12059 GCA_029823295.1 Pseudamia nigra
TCTCTCCTCTGTCCACTAACCCCAACCCGTCCAGGCAGATGGCCGCCTACCCTGAGCCGCTGGTTCTGCTGGAGGTTTTTCGCTCCCGTTAATGACAGTATGAAAAAATAAAAAATAAAATCATGGAAGTAAATAATCAGAAAAATAGGCAACAACAAAACACACGAAAATGCTGTATGAAATAAACTGAATGGAAATCGATACAAAATATTCAAGAAATTAAACAAAATAAACAACTGTAAGGAGTCAAAGTGAAATAATCCGCAAAAAATAATCCAGGAACAGAACCAAAATTCCCAAAAGTGACAAAAAATAATGTAATGAATGAACAAAAAAGCAACCAAAAAATCTGCAAAATGAACAATAATTAGTAAAAGTGAATAAGACAATCAAGAAAATGAACAAAAACATTTAAACAACCAACAGAATGAACAAATTATTAAACACAATTGAAAGCAATGAACAAAATATTAAACAAAATGATCAATAAAGAATAAAATATTCACCACATACAGTAGGTGATGCACTGTTTTTTTTGTGTCCTATGATGTTTTTTTTGTCCTTTTCTACCTTCTTGTATCTTTTTCACGCCCACTTACATCTTCGCATCCTTTTACATCATCATATGTCATATTTGCGTTTATGTTTTACATTGTTTTTTTTTCGTTGTGTCTTTTACATCATTTCCATCTCTTTGCATCTTTTACATCTTTTTAATTTTTTTGTATCTTGTACATCTCTATCATCTTTTACAACATTTTTGTTCTTTCATGGTTTTCAAATCAATTCCACATTTTTTTGCCTTTTTGAGTCTTTTGCATCACGGACATAATTTTTTGGATCTTTTTTGTTGTTCACGTCATTTCCATCTCTTTGCATCTTTTACGTCTTTTAATGTTTTTGTAGCTTTCACATCGCTATCATTTTTTACGTAATTTTTGTTCTTTCGTGGTTTTCCCATCAATTCCACATTTTTTGCCTTTTTGAGTCTTTTGCATCTTTGACATCATTTTGATCTGTTTTGTCTTTTATGTCATTTTTGTCTTGTTGCATTTTTTTTCATTGTTTTCATCCTTCTTTATGGGTTTCTACCGTTTCTGCCTTTTATATCCTTTTCTTCGGTTTGTGTCAGGCTTTTTTTTTTACCTTTCACATCATTTTTATCATTTGGGTTTTTTCACTTCCATCTATAATGTTTTTTTCCTTTTCATTTTGTTTTTTATGCCTTTATTGTTTTTTTTTTTGTTTTGTTTTTTCTCTTTTTGCACCTTTCACATCATTATCATCTTTTTTGTGGCTTTTTCTGAGATTTTTGTCCTTTTCTACCTATTTGTGTCTTTTTTTCTACAACATTTCAATTTTTTGCATCCTTTGCATGTTTTCCACATTTTGTGGCCTTTTCATGATTTTATGAGACATGTGTCTTTTTGCAGGTTTTATGTTATATTTCCATTCTTTGCTACTGTTACGTCATTTTAATCCTTTTGCATCTTTGTTACTTATGTTTTTTATGTTGTTATTTTCCTTTTGCATCATTTTACATTACTCATCATACACATTCTTTTTGCTCTTTGACAACTTTTTTTTACCCTTTTGGGTATTTTCCATCTGTTTTGTTGTCTTATTTTCCAGTGTTACATTTTTTTTTCTGTTTGTCTTTTTTTATTTTTACATCATTTTAGTCATTTTAGGTGTGGCGCATATTTCTCTGATAAATTAAAGCCACAGTTAAATGTCTGGTTTCTTCAACTTTCACTCTCGTTCACACCTCATCTATTAGACTTGAATAAACAATGATTTGACAACGATCCATCCATGTTTTCATATTCATGTCTGATTTAATTGCACATTTAATATTCTTCCGTATCGTTTCACCTGAAGTCAAAAAAGCTCCCTTTGATTCGATTTCGCCTCACTTTAAAATTCTTCCAGGTGGCTAAAGGGCGAGTGCCAGGACTCGATGGCGAGGGCGTCAGATGCGACGTGATTGGTGAGAAGGGGGAAAAGGGAAAGCAGAGAGATGGATGGAGAGCGAGCGAGAGGAGGGGGAGGGGACGGAGAGCGAGGTAAAAGTGAAAGCAGATGGCAGAGCTGGCACCTGACTCACACTAAAATCTGTTTGGAGCCCTTTTCCACATGGCTTTTTTTTAAAAAGCCAATTCTGCATTTTAGGCCAGAAAAGAGACACTCTCAGATTTTAACCCTCTGTGACCATGCCCTCCCTTTGCTTCTCAGTTATAATAGGATGCCCCCCCCCTCCCCCCACTTTCTCTGTGAACAGGGCGACATACAAAACCCTTCTCAAATCCTTCCACTGCGCCGCGCCCGGGCCTTGTAAGCAAACAGAGGAGGTATTCAGTACAGGAGATAGTGTCCTTTAATGCGGTAATCTGTGGGCCACATGCTGCACACAACGGCAGAAACACAACTGACGACACACACACACACACTCAGGATCATCTAGTGTGAGGATGTTTGTTCCTGGTAGTTGCATGTATCGGTGTGTCACCTTCTGCAAATAATCACAGCAGTGTTGTATGAATCTCATTTTGCCTCAGTGCCTCAAGGGTTTATATGCAGAAATATTTTAAAATTTGTCCATGCTTGTGCTCTTAAAGGTGCATCAATCCCAATGCTGGGCAGCAGGGCCTTTCTGTGTGGAGTCTGCACGTTCTCCCCGTGTCTGCGTGGGTTCTGTCCGGGTTCTCCGGCTTCCTCCCACAACCAAAAACATGCACTAGGTTAATCGGGCCCTCGAAATCCCCCCTAGGTATGAATGGTGTCTGTCTCTACATGTGTCTCTGGCCCAGGTCGTCATTGTAAATGAGAAATGGTTCTCAATTGACCTACCTGGTTAAATAAAGGTTCAATTCAATTCAGACACTGCAGGTTTTCTTTCCAACCACTCACTAAAGCAGGTGTTGTCACTGAAGTGCAATCAGTGGGAAGGAATTCAGTGAAATCACCAGCTGAAGAGACTGGTTGGAGTCAAGACAAACAAGACAGTTCATCAACAGGTCACACAGGGGTCGTCACTGCCACGCGTCATTCTGAAAACATTTTAACGTCTTGAGCCCGGTCACACGTGGGGTCCGCTACACCGGACCGGACCGGACCGAGGTGACAGGACATTCAAACGGTAAAAAAGTGAAACAATCAGGAAAAAAGGATAGTAAAATCAATAAAAGTGAACAAAAGCCAGAAGAAACTGGACACAATGAGAGCCAAAACGAACAACACAATCAAAAAATGAACCGGATTAGAGGCAAAAAGAAGGAAAATGAGCAACAATAAACCAAACAGTCAAGAAAAAAACAAAACGTTCAAATTGCATGGTTGAGTCATAATTGTTCTTACACATTATCAACTCATAACTAAAGTTTAATTATGACTGTGACATACGTGGCTCAAAATAAGTGTCATTATTTTACAGATTGTTTGGAAGCACCACGTGGCTGAAAATGTCTTATTAATTATTCATGCATGAAAAGGTTAAAATGACAAATAAACTGACTTTGAGGCCTGTGTCCATCTCAAAAACAAATCCTCTCAAAATCCCAGACATCACATACGGAGGAGGTGAAATGTCATTGAAAAATATTAAATCTTTAATAGCTATGATACAAGGAGAGAGAGAGACGTGACAATGCATTAATATAATATTCAGACAATAAATAATCTACATCCATTGATCTACTCAACGTTCTCGACTTCACCTACACTGTGTGAACAAAAGTGTTTGGACACGGCATCAACCGAGTGAACAAAGCAATTAAAAACAGTGCATGATCATTAATTTAGTGCTAATCCCCAAAAATGTGGTAAAGCTATATATGATAAAGATTGCTATGGATTTAAAGAGATGTCCAAGTTCCTTTACGTGCAACAGGGAGGTGTACAGGTACCAGTACTTTTGTCCATATTCCCTGTTGTTCCCTATTTCTACACATCAGCAGTAACTGTTGGCACAGCATGAGCGATAGAAGTTTTAGAAAATACAGTTTACACTTTATCAAAAATGAGTCATATTGTCACAATCATTTCATGACAGAAGTAAAATAAAAAATAAAAAAAATCTCACTCCACCTTTTCGTGCCACTTTGTATTTGGATACAACGCTACGGTGCTTGTTGGTGTGATGGTCACATGGTGTGAACCACGTCTACGCTGGACCATGTGACTAAATCGAGGATCTGTGTCGTGCTTTTAAGGCCTGAGAGACTTCGTCTTAACTCGACCTGTGCACACGACATCCTTTATCCTTGAAGAGTGACGCGACACTATAAGGCGCACCTGATTATAAAGACAAAACAAAATTCAAAATGACATTTTTGGGGGGTGCGCCTTATAGTGTGGAAAATACGGTAACCATTTTGGTTGTGGTGAAGTGCACCATGGGAAACGGACAGCCGATTCATATAAAACTACTGTAACTAATACTTCACTGTTCTATGACAACGTGCGATTTCCTTAAGTTGTAAAATTTTAAATTGTCTGACATGAATCAAAAAGTTCTCTCACACCATGCACTGCTTTTTTTTTTTTTTTTTTGATAACCCTAGATGAGGAGGGATGGAACATAAGCAGCCTATTGATTAGAAACTAAAAATACCACAGAGCGTGAACATCTGGACACTGTTTGACACTAAAATTTAACCAAGTAAGAAAAAAAGTTGGGCAAATGAAAAAAAGAAAAAACATGTTTTTTAGGCATCAACCCAAAATATACTGTAAAAACAGTGTAAAACATAATATTAATTTTATTTTTTGTGATGCGCTAGCTATAACATTTATATCAGTAGCAAACATATGTATATTGAAGATTTCTGTCAGTGTGCGAACAAAATTTGGCTGTGTATTTCCCAAATGGCGCAGTGTTGCACAACGTGATAGCAGGATGCACAGCCCTATCTCGCCCCAGCTCACACACACACACACACACACATTGTAACGTGCTTTACACACCCGAGGGATTGTGGGTATTAAAACTCGACAGGCAGTGGCTGCATTGCAATGTTCTGCACAAATACACAGCTGAGCTTGTGACTGGAAAAAAAACAAAAAAAAAAAAAACTGGTTTTAAGCATAAAACACGGACCAGTGACTGGTATCTCAAAGACACAGAGCACACAATGCTTTTAAGATGCATTCATTTACATTTATTTTTTATCTGGCATTAACTCAGCTATTTAAAGGTTCCTGTTAGTACCAGGACAAGGGCTGAGAATTTTGGAACCATTGTACAAAAGACAAAATATTCAGCACCTGAATTTATGTAAGAAAATCATATACTTCCCTGCATTTTTGTTGTACATTTTTCTTAATACAAAGTTAAATTTATTACCTCCTGGGTCAAAGAACTGGTAGGTGGACAAGGATGAGAGGATATCGACCTCTCATTTCGTGATGATGGAGACGGAATAGCATCACGCTGACGAGTATGAAGGGGGATGGTGCGTAGACCTCTGATTGGTTTCTTTTATATTTTGCAAAAAAAAACTCCCATTGAGAATTAAGTAGATAAACTTCACCTGTGTGGATGATGCGCTGGGCAGATGACAACTAGTCACACTGACCTATAGGACTCACAGGGCGTTTATGTGATTTTTCTTTGGTTTTCCAGACAGTTGTTTCCTAATTGTAGCTGACTAGAATTGGTTATGCTAAAATTTTACATTTGGAATTGTACCGGGTCACGGGAGTGGGATTGATGCATGATATGCAAATTCAAAATGGCTTGTATTTCCTGTTTCTCTCAAGACAAAACTTCAAATTTTCCCAGTTTTAATTTTACAGCCTGCACTTTTTGTGAACCTCAAGACCTAGCGAAGCTGCGTGCTAGCAGTATGGGACCTTGTTAAATAATGTAATGTTGAATTAACACAGTGCAGTTTAACATACAGCGACTTATGCTTGTTTTCAACTCTCGACCCTTGCTGAACATGACTTACAAATTACGGTGCTTTTCAGATGTACAGATAATCAGCTGCAATTAGCTCAACATGGCTGCAGCTCTGTTTTGTTTTTAACCAGACCTTAACATTTGCTGTAACAGATGTAATATGTGAATTTAATTAGATTTTTGTTCATTGTGTTCCAGAGTTGACAGCTCTTTACAAATAAATAAAAGCTGATGGTCTAAATTTAGATCCGCAATGTGGTATTTTCCCTTTTCCGCTCACATGCGTCTGGTTACTGTCCTGTCAAGAGATTGATTCGGAAACAGCCTCTGGGTTTAAACTGATGGAAGAACTAGGAGAAGACGGGAGTGAGTGACAGGCTTTATGTGCACTGTCTCCACCATCTGGAAACAGAAAAACCGAACAAAAGCAAAATATTGACAAAATAGAGGTACATTAAACGTTCTCACAATAAAAGGTTGATACTGCACCAATAATTATCATCCTAAGTGTCAAATAACCGTTTTCATTACCATTAATTTAAGGCTGAGTTTTGGTCCAGAGTGAAAGTTGAAGAAACCTTGTCATTATTTTTGGGTTGAGATGATGAAAAAAAAAAAAAAAAAACAATAATACACAAACAACATCAAATGTTTCAAAATACACGATGAAAAGAAAAAAACTCATCACTGAAACCAAAAGATGAGATGGGATAAAAGATGTAGCACACTAAAAAAAAGATGATAACATGTATAAGATGAAAAAAAAAAACAAAAAAAAGATGAAAAAAAACAAAAAAATGAGGAAAACAATGCAAAAGATGCCAAAATGCTCAAAAGGACATAATAAAGATGCAAAAAAGACAAAAATGACATAAAAGATGTTGAACTTAAAGAGATAATAAACAGAAGACTGGATAACGCTCAAATCGAGACCTGACGAATGAAACTTAATGTCAACGTGAATCCACGTGACATCGAGCCAGGAAAGTTCCTCATATTTTCTCAAATATAATTTTTCCATGTTTTTTCATGTACAGACTGCATCTCTTTTAGCCAGTGTGAAAAGGTTCATCCACACAACGTTTAAAAGCAGCATCTGTGATGGTATGGGGGTGTGCTAGCGCCCCCCAGGGGTGACGTGCACATCTGTGAAGGCAACAGGTTTTTGAGCAACGTCTTTTTCAGGGACGTCCCTGATTATTTCAATAAGACAATGTCGTATTGACTCATTTTGCTTTTGTTACAACAGTGTGGCTTCGTAGCAAAAGAGCTTGGGTCCCACGCTGGCCTGTCTGCAGTCCACACCTGTGTCTCACTGAAAACGTGTGGAGCAACTGTACGTCAAGCAGGAACGGGATCGAATCCTACCTGCAACGCTTCAACAATTAATATCCAAAAAGTTCCTAAATCCTTACTGGGTGTTGTTAAAAGGAAAGGTCACGTAACACAGTGATAAAACATGACCCTGTCCCAGCTCTTCTGGAATGTGTTGCAGGCATCAAATTCAAAATGAGTGAATAGTTGCAAACAATAGATTTGACAATTTGGACATTAAATATTGTGTCTTTATGGTATATTCAATTGAATATAGTTTGGACATGATTTTCAAATCATTGTATTCTGTTTATATTTTCTGTTTATATTTTATTTATTTGAATTGAAGGGTTTGTAGAAGTCGAAGTACTCATAAAAATACTGTATGTGCATGAGTAAAATTTAAAAAATGCATCTAAAAAATAATAGAGATTTGGGTAATAACACCATGAAGCTCAGATTCATTATGATAAATAAAGTAACCAGACAAATTGTAGGTCGTTTTGTTAATTTTTATGAGCCTGCTTGATGATTTTTGTTCAAATTTATTCTTTGTTTATTTGTTTTGTTAGCTAATTTGATCATTTTTTTGCTAATACTGTGGCTTATTTTGTTCATTTCTACTGTTGAAGGCTGACAAAGTTTGTGCCAGATTTACTCCTCCTCGTTAAGGTGAGTAACTGACTCACGTGCATGTAATGGAGTAAATGTTCTCGAGCATTACCCACGTCTGGTTCAGAGCTAAGGTGCATTAGCAACACATCACTGCCTGGATTTGTGTCTCTGACTGTTTTTTTTTTTTTTTTTCAGACAGAAAGACAAAAATAATCAAACCAGGTTTCATTTTGTCCACTTGGCCTAGAGACGTTTTGGGGTTCAAGAATGTTCCCCCGCCCGGGGGTGTCACATCACTGGTGTGTAGTTCTCCGAGTGCAGCAGCAGAGTGTGCCAGAGGACCCGGCGTCCGTCCCGTCCGTCCCGTCCGTCCGTCCGTCGTCTGCCGCTCACATCCAGGCCTCCGCTCCCCGACACAAAGGCTGCAGCCACAGCGCCTACACCTGTCAAAGGTTGTCGTCGCCCACCCGTTTTAACTCCCACCAAAACTTTTATAAACTGAAAATAGCTACTTTCCTTCCTCCCCCCACTCTCTCTCACTTTTTTTTTTTTCTTCCGAGGGAACCACAAATTGTATCCAGATTTTCACACATAGTAACTCAGTGTTTTGGGCTATTTGGACCTGAAACAATTACAAACAAACCTGTATTATAGCCTTTCTCAGCTAATGGCCCTGAGTAGAAAAGACAAGAAAATAAAACCGTTCTGTTTTCCCCCCTCAGGTTATTTTAGATTGTGGGCTCATTTTCTAATTATGGTGGCCATTCTTTAAGCATGCAGAGTGTTTCTCAGGAATTTTCTGCCTTCAATGAAAATCTGCACAGGGGGGGAAAAAAGGACAGATTGTGCATGAATTCTTCGATAATTAATTTTTTTTATTGTAATAGGTGGGAATAATAATCATCGTCGTGATCTTTCAGTTTCTTTGTGACATGCGGACAAAGTTAAAGGTTCAGTGGAAAATAAATGAAAAAGAGTAATGAAAAGTCAGTAGTAGTGCTGTTGGACACTGAAAATGCAAAAAGATTAAAACAAAAAAAAGAAATAAGTTTTGTAAAAAATGACAATGTGTTAAAGCAAAATTTTAGTCAAAACGTGGCTGGAAAGACGATGGTTAATGTTGCGCTGTGGGCTGGCGGCTCGTCGTGTGCTGCGCAGGATTTAATCAATGATGCAAAAGACAGAAATGACAAAACACGGAACAAAACAAAAAAACCAAATAACCCCCCAATAAATTTGTTTTGTACTGAACAAAGATACAGAACCCACTTGAATTCAAATTCGGTGGCTCCGGCGATAAAGTAGCTACAGTATATGCCAAAAGTGAGTTGACCTTTGACCATGTGGCTGCAAAAACATAACTACAAGCTCTAGTCACAATGTCAACCTGTGTGTCAAGTTTGGTGAACCTAGCTTAGTTTATTTTTAAGATATTCATATGACCCTTTGACCTTTGTCTCCAAAGCGCCTAGAGATAATCGGCGATTATGATTGGCTCTATACAAATAAAGTTTGATTGACTGATTGACATACATTAGCAACTGGTGCTAGTGTCAAGCTCAACCTCTGTGAGAGTTTGATGAGCCTGGCTTCATTTGTTTTTGAGATAAGCACATATGGACAGAGCTCATACAGCCCTATGACCTTGACCTTTGACCTTTTGATTCCAAATAAATAAACAGAGGTGCTAGTCCCGTGGTCAAGCTGCACGCCCAGTTTGGTGATCCCAGCTTCATTTGTTTTCAGGTTAGCACTATAACAACCCTTTTGCCTTGACCTTTGATCTTTTGTCTCCAAAGACAAATCAATAGGTGCTAGCGTCAAGGTCAACCCGAATGCCACATTTAGGGAAGCTAGCTGAATTTGTTTTCAAGCTAGAGCATGAAAAGACCAACAGACCGACGGACATAATAGACACAAGGCTCGATCTGCACAAAAAGATAAAAATGTAAAAGTAAAAATTCACAAAAGGCGCCAAAAGGAAACAATAACAAATAAACGATGTAAAGGATTCATGAAATAACTGCACACTTTTTAGTGGATACAAATACAAAGTCGATGTTGCACTGCATGCTGGTGGTTGGTAATGTCCTGTGCAGGGTTTGAGCTCCTCACTCTCGGTGGTGCCCAGAGGTTGTTGCCATGCAACTCAATGTGGCACATACACACACACATGCACGCTTATGCACGACACAAACACACACACACACACACACACAAGCACCAACAATGGTCCGCTTTATGAGGTGCCCACTGATGCCATGGTAACCTCGTCGTTCTGGGCAAGACGGGCAGAGTGGTGTGCCAAAAAAATGCCATGCTTCCCTTTTTTCCCCCCTTTTCTCAAACCACGTTGCCCAGAAACCTTTTGAAACTTAATAAGTGAAACCAGTGGGCAGACAAATTACGACGGGAGTGTGTGAGCAAGAGCGGGGGAGTAGGTAAACTTTGGAGTTTTAGTGTATCCTGTCTCTCAGACATAAATTTAGCCTCGAGTGGAAAAATGATGCAGGATGATTGCGGATCAGAAATTTACGGTGCGGCCGTGACTCGGGAAGGCCGTATAACTTCACTGGAACGGGACTTTGCAAAACACACTCGCGCTTAATGGCAGACAACTGCGCCAAATCTGCTCAGCTGGAGTGTGAGCGTAAGTGTGCATAGGTGAGACAGGCACATGTTCGGCCAGACTCTCCTATCAGAAACTTTTTCAAGTAGCGCACTTCAGTAGAATTATCAGTGTGCGCTCTCGACCTGTGGCGTGAGCATGCAGGAGGGAATCTGGTGCAGTTACATAACAGAGAACAGGGGACAAAAGGGCTCCAAAAAGGGCAACGGCTTTCTGCGTTGGCAGGAATATTCCAGGTGAAATGGGTCTGATGGAAAAATGGAGTCTCCGCTCTGTATATTTACTAATGTAAGCTCCTCAGTGTGTGTGAGAGGGTCCGTGAGGGACTGTGAGTGGGGTTGCTCGAGCCATTTCCACATATAACCGGGGGTCATCTAGGCACGGCGCCCAGTCCTGGTGCTTTTAGGCCCCGCTGAGGCCTGGCGAGATTAAAAACAGCACAGAATCATGACTGGAAGCAAGAGATGGAGGAGGAGGTGGGGGTCGCACAATAGGGCCCACATCTAGTGCTTTTAAATTCCCTTAAAATGGGGATCCATGCCAAGTGTGGCCCGTCAAGCAGGCTATCATGGTAGAAGCGGCCCTCTAATTGCAACTCGCTGTAGCCCTCCTCCCCCTCCCGCACCACGGTCAGCCACTAACGCATGTAAAACACAGGGACGCTGCAGGAACACCGCCTGGGAATACACCGCGCTACGTTAATGGTGCTGTTCTTCACAAGCTGTCAATGCCCGTTAATGAACCCATACATAAACATACAGGTCCGACAGACAGGTGGACGGCCAGAGAGGGAGACAGACATATGTTGGCGAGCAAACGGGTACAGACAGACGAGTTGATGAAATAGATACAATGCATCAGATAAAATCCGCCGTTCCGTTGGATCAAGCACGGAAACTCAAACAAAAGGGCAAACCTAGTTTTATTCTCTGACGTTTCTTTTTATTTTCTATAATAGGCATGACTAAATAAAATCCACAATAATGCTGTCCTCATGTGAAATGACTAACTGTTTATACCACAGAAGAAAATGACTTTCATTTTGTTTTTATTATGTTCATGAGCAACAGATTTCCCTCTGGTCTACATACGCAGAACAGAAACATCATGTCTTCTGACGTGGGCCGTACTGAAAACGTTATGGGTGGAGGGTTTTATTCGGTCAGATTAAGTTTAAACATTTCATTTTTAGTAGAGGTGGCCATATTAAAAAAAAAAGTACTCATTAGCCACGAGCTACAGTACAGGAGAAAGGTTTTTAATAAGACATAAGAGTGGAAAGTGATGTAACAGAACTTTAGAAAGAAGAGAAAAACAGCACCAGTTATACATAAGCCTGTGAAAGGTTATGAAGTCCACATTAAAATTGTTACTGTATGTCAAACTTAGTTAGGCTAGTTTGTTTAAGTTCAAACTAACTGAAATATTGTCAGTGAAAAGTAGCTTTTCATTTCTATTGGCCAGTGAAAGGGACAATTACGCGTCGATGTTAAAAACAGCCTCACAGCAAAAAAAAGCTAGTGGCTCGGAATCAGAACGTTCAAACAAACGATAGTCTCTTAAAAATTAGCAACTGTGAATAATAAGGTTGTCTGACTT
>JAQQAE010015405.1:0-12059 GCA_029823295.1 Pseudamia nigra
CCTTAACTAAATGTCAAATTATGAATGTAATAAGTGTGAAAAAGTTCACTTTACACATCCTGAGTTATTTGGACACTTAGTAATTGAAGTAAAATACATGATCTAATTAATGACTAATATGTGTTTCCTAATCTTAACTGTTTCTTAAATATGAAAAAGGCTATCAGCCATAACATGCCTACGAAGCAGTGAAGACGTCATAATGTTGATCACATGGGTTCAATGGCTCGTGTCAGTAGATGGATGTATTAGGCAGGAACGGAACATTTAGTTAAAGTTGTTCCACTGAAAGCAGCAAATTTTCCAAACTAAGTACAGATCTGAACAACTTTGACAAGAACGAAATGGTGACGGTACAAGACTGGGTCATTGCTTCTGTAAACCTTGTTGGGTGTTTTTGTCTGCAGTGGATCGTACCCCAGGAAATGTGTTCTCGGGATGAAGAACCAGATTTCAATCTGAAATGCTTTGGAAAAACAGGTTAGATTCATGAAGGTTGAAGCAACTTACAGGATTTGAAGCATGTGTCACTGTAATGTCTGATGTGTGATGCACTGTCAGTGATTCCAGCAGCTTCCGAGGTCTGGTACAGCTCGTTTTCTTGGGTTAGAGCTGTTCTGGAATCAAAAGGGAACCTACAACATTATGTGGTACTAATGTTTTGTTTCCTTACCTTCTAATGCTACGAAATAACTTTCTTGTTTACTGCTGTTCTCAACTTTTTACTGCTGCCAGCATCTGGAATGGAAGTTGAAAGGCAACCTCCTCTCCTCCAATCTGGTAGAGGCTAAAGTGGGCGGAGCTACGTACCTAAAGTGAATGTGCAGACACATTTGATTTTTCGTTAGGTGATCATGAGTCAGTCCACGGAAATCTCGTTGGTTACACTCTATAAATCCTCGACGCTTCAACTGTGACGAACATTCATCATCAGTCCTCATTGCGCCATAAGATGCATAAGGCCTAAAGGCATGTTAACATCAATATGGACGTTTATACTTGACATTTTTGATGTTACTAAACAAGCTTAGTAACAAAAGGCTTTTATTCACTAAAACTGTTCATTTTTGCTCCATCTCTGTCCTGGTGATATTTCAAAATTCTCCTAACTGTGTCTAATCCATGGAGCCCCTGGGTGATCATTTTGGCCTTGTAATTTTAAAGCTATTACTGATTGAACTTTTTTATTTCAAAGAAAACCCCAGGGCTAAGGTTCAATCCAAAACCTCGCCACAAAAGGTCTTTTTGTTTGCTCCAGTGACGTATAAAATGCTAATATCGCTGCAGTCGGAGACGCAAAACGTAATGGTGCATTTTCTTCTTTTAAAGGCTGTAATGTTTTGGTGGAAAGTATGTCGGCGTGTGTTTTGCATCCTCTTCTCTGAAACACTGAGCGTTTCCTCCTGGCTGCTCCTTCCCCTCCCCGTCGCTCCCTGGAGGGGATGATTACAGGCGAGCATCAGAGCCTGCAGCCGATGACTCACCCTCAGCCACAGCTCCCATCAGGACCACAGCGCTAGCATGAAGCCAGTCACAGCTCATGACACTCAGAGTTATATCATGCCAGGGACACAATTATGCAATAGGTTAAATTATTAATCAGCTACATTGGGAAGAGATTGTGTGTTTAGCGCTGCCAGATGCTCCTGGAAAAGGAGAGAAATGAGATGTGGGAGACGATCAATAGTAGTTTGGTTGCTGAGAGCAGAACTCGCAGCGGAGGAAGCATCTTCAGTGTCAAATAATTGTTTCCCTGCTGTAACGTTTACACGACGGCGGGACAGAGGAATGGGAACGACCAGGACGCACAAAAGTGTCCAAAATGTTGTTAATGTTGTGCTCAGTTTTATTCATTGTCTTTAGCGTCATTTGTTATTTTGTTCACCGTGTTGATAAGTTTGTTCATTTTTCTCCATGTTTTTACAATTATGTTCATTGTTTGTTCATTTTGTTCTATTTTGATCATTATTTTCATCATTGTGTTGATTTTCATTCATTTTGTTTATTTTTTTCTTTCCTCGTTGTCGTTCTGTTTTTTAAAGGATTTCGTTCACTGTTGCTCGCAGCCTTGATTATTGTTCATTTTTCTTCAGATTTTGTTCATTTAGTTGATTATTATGTTTAAGTTTGTTCATTTTGTTTATCATTTTCTTCATTTGTGTTCATTGTCTTGATTAATTTGTTCAGTTTCTTCACTGTTGTTCATGTCATAGATTTTTGTGTATATTTTTGTTCACTTTGTGAATTATTTCCTTCATCTTTGTTCATTTTCTTGAATATTTTGTTTATTATTGCTGTTATTTTATTCTGTGCAGCTACTATTATGATTATACCCATCACTGCCATAAAACCACAGCTCCGTAGTCGTCTCGCAGCGATTTGGGTCAGGATGTTTTCCGTCGACCCCACCGGTGACGCTGTCTCCCGTTTCCTCTCTAGTTCCAGTTTTGTCTTGCTCTTAGATTTATGACCAGTGCTGTGTCAGTATCAGCTGCTGCAGTCGTTCACATGATGAATAATCCCCATTAGAGTGAGGTGTTAATCCAGAATGAGTCCATATGGAACGTCAGGGCTGCGGCGTTGACATCACTTCCTCATCGATCATCAGCCAGCGCCGTCTCGCTCTCGTCACCTGCATCTCTGACCACATGGGCCGAGGTCAGCGCTTTGGCTGAATATGACTGGTGGATTTTGCGATTGAATTGTCAGGGGAGGAGTGACGGCTGTCTCATTTCCTGCTGCCGTGGGACCCGGCTGTGTCCTCTTTATCAGAGCGGCCATCCATCATGGCCGGACGGGCCCTCGTCTTTCTGCCAAAGCGGTGACTCTCTGATGGCGACGGAGGGCAAAACGCAGACTGTCGGTTTCTCATTAGGAGACCCCCAAGACCTGTTAGCCATAAACTCAGCCTTCTGACAGGTGCTGCCGCCGTTTTATGCCTGGTGTTTTGTCTTTGTGGACCATTTAGGAATACATAAATACATATGCTGGAGAAGGGTTCAGGCCTGCATGATAAGTCTTTGTCCTTCTGTTTTCACAGGCACCGCAAACATGGAGCTCTGGAAAAACAGACCACGGCAAAATTATCAGTCTCTTATTTTACTATGAACATTTTACTGGTTTCATTCTCTAATCGACTGACAACAAATTGAAATAAAAATATTGCCATTTAGAGCATTTATTTGCAGAACATTTTCAGACTCAATGCAAAGAAAATAAGTCCATATTCATCAACATAATACTTATGATTTAACGTAGGCAGAGTTCAGGAATCAGGATTTGGTGAAATAACCCTGTTTTGCTTACGTCTCCTCATTAAGTAAGATTTGATCCAGGTGATCATTTAATCAGCACCTCATTAAGTAGATTGAGGTGTGCGTATGTTCGAATTCAACAGACTGGAAAGGAATGGATGCCATGCATGTAGAGATGGTGATTTCAGAAACATTTTCAGTGGCCTTGTTATTATTTTTTTAGATGTAGACCCAGCCAAAAGAAGTACAGAGGCAAAAATGCACCAGTTTATGTTTTTGTGCATATTTTGTTGCGGGCAATGTGAACAAAACAACCCCTGGGACAGAAAAGTATACAATGATAAGTAAAAAAAAAATATTACAATATAAAAACATCAGCATAATGATAATTTTTTCACAGCCCTGCCCACTTCTTTTCCCCTCTCTTCCATTATGGGACCAAACTGCAGAAAAAAATTCACTACAGTCAGTGGCATTCAATGTGTCATTTTTTGATCCCATTTAAATTATGCCATCATGATGTGTGTCAATTTAAAATACAAATTTACATGTCAAAGTTGCAGCTTGTTGCAAAGATAGTCAAATATTATAGTTTTTTGTGACTATGTTGAGGCCTCTTTTTCACATAATGAACCATGGTTCTTTATCCGGCGCCGTTCAGATTCCCTGGAACTTTGGTTCCGCGTAGGGAACCGGCCTGCAAGATTTGCCACAGACACTTGGGCCCCTTTTACGCGGTTCTGGTTCGCCAACCTAGTTCTGAGCGTTTACACCAACAAAGACTTGGTTCGGAACCTGGAACCTTGGAATAGTAGGTACAGGAAGTGCGAACCGTGACAACATGAGGGGGTGTGTGTGACCACACGGTGCGTTGTAAACAGAGCAGCAGGGCGGAATCAACACAAACCGCTGGCCAGTCGTCTGTCACGCAGCGGTATTCGCCGCCTGGCTAAATGGCTACTTCCTCCACAAAGAGGTGAAAGTGCTTCCAGGACTCAGTTCTGAACAGACTGTGGACAGATGAAAATATCTCATAACTTCCTGCTTGTAGTTTATATTCATGCCTTTCCTCAGTCATCGTTATCAACACTTTTATAGCAGATCTTGATGTTTTTAGCTCTTTGTGTTTCATACCGTATGTGGAAACGGTGGATCAGAAGGTTGTCCGTCTGTGCTGTATTTTGTCTGAGGTTCGGTCCGGAAACCTGTTGGCCCCGGCCACCGTTCCTGTGTCTGTGCTGGTCAGGTTTGGTTCGGGGCACATATTAGTCCCATCAGCAAACTGGAATTTGCCAGGTTTTAATCAAAACAAACATTTGGTCTTATGTCCACAATTCTGAACTTTAAAGCTACAACCACATCCAGCAGCCATTCTTTTACTCGGACCTTGAAATGATCTGTTGGAAAATATAAATTTGTTTATTTTGGATCACATTTTATTCAGAGTGGATCATAAATTGTTTTTTTCTTCATCTATTTATTAATTTTCTTGTTCTTTTTGTTTATTGTGTTTGTTGTTTATTATGTTCATTTATTTTTTAATTATTTTGTGGTGTATTTTCTTCATCTTTGTTCATTTTCTTCAACGTTAACTCTTAACTCATTTACATTCATTAATGATTGGGAGGCCAATAATTCGACCTGATTGTTCTCAAAAATGTTCCTCTACTTGTTGTACATGCTTTTAGATTTCTGATATGGGTTTATGCGTGATTGTTTTTAACATTTTAGCTGTGCCGCTGTCTTGGCCAGGACACTCCTGGTTAAATAAAAAGTGACATTGACATTATTATTTTGTTCCTATTTTATTTCATTGTTGTTAGTTTTGTCAATAATTTTTTTTAATGCTCAGAAACAAACTTCAATTTTGTTAATTTTGTTGAACAAAAAAAAAAAGTCAAGGTCAAGGTAAACGTGATTAGAGTTTTCTTCCTTTTGCTTCTTATTTTGTTCATTTTTTCTTAATTTTTGTTAGTTTGATTTATTATTTTGTTCATTTGCGTTTTTTCTGTTGATTATTTTGTTCATTATCTTGATTAAGTTGTTCATTTTTCATGTAGCACTGCTCTAACCTCTTTTTGCCATCTCTTATGCTGAACAAGTCTTTACTATAATCAGAATTGCGCAGCACAAAAAAAGTCAGATACATAGGTTTGAGCGTTAAAAGAATCGTCCACAGCTTCGGCTGATGTTTAACACGTAGTCGTTGGGTGTTTGCTGTGATTTCACGGCCTGACTCCGGTCTCGGAGGCGTGTGGGTGTGGCGTTGCTGTTGGATGGATGGCCGTCCTCGGGCTAACACTTCAGGGGCAGAACAGGGCTACTAATGGCTTTTCTATTGCCGCGTTCCATCCTGTAAGCCGACGTCTGAGGCAGCCTCACCCCGACACCGGCTAATGCACTAAAGCACCAGCCACATCCAGCTCCTGGCTACATTACGACAGATGATTCTCTTTCTAAAACAGTGCCTTCTTAACGGATTCACTGGCAGCAGTTCAGCGTCGAGCCTCTGACCTTTTGCCCTCAACTGTCCTCACCTGGATTTCTTCGCTGACACATCGACTGTCTGGTTACAGCGAAAAAAAATCGGAGTGTGTTCTGGTTTTTGTAACAGTCCAGTCAATCTGAGGTTTGACATACTGTATGGTTTTTATAATCCTATGGTAACATTAAATGTATAGGGTTATGTATTTATAGAAACAAGGTAAAGTCAAGGGTTAAAATTTGGTGCCAGTGCTGAAAATGCTGTTTTCATACTGTCTATGTCCATACTTTGGTCTTCTTGGATCTTATTTTACATACACTGCCAGTAAAAATCTGGAAGCACCTTCTCCTTCAGTGGATTTATTTATTTCAAAAATTTTCATCGTTGCACATTAGTAGTGAAGACATGCAGACTGTGAAAGAACATGTATGGAATTTTGTAGTAAACAAAAACTACCCAGAACACGTGTTATATTTTAAATGATGAAGTAGCCACATTTAGCTTTGATGACCTCGTTCTCTCATTAGATTCATGACGTCGTCACCTGGAATGGTTTTCAAATGACAACTGTGCCTTGTCAATTTGTACCATTTCATTCATTCTTAATGTGCTTTATACCATTCATTGTCTTGTGTAGAGGAAAGGTGGATACTGAGCCGATGGCCTCACATTAATTCAATGATTTTTAATAATTTTTTGACTACTTGAATATTCCAAAATTGTGACCCATCCCTAGTGGATATGTTGGGCCATCTACTCTAGTACATCAAACACACCTTTTGGCAGCACAAGAGAGCCTAAAAATAGAAATGTCATATTTCTATTCAGCGTTCAGAATGAATGGATGTCAGATTCAAATACTTCATCAATCCCAGAACGGCAATTCAATTCTGCAATCAGCCCATCCTTATGAAAATGAATCTAAATAAATCACATAAGCAATGGAACATCAACAACAACGGTATGCCAGTGATGACACAGGTCAACAGGTCGCGGTCAGGTCAGAGGACGACTCCGCTGAACGGCAGCAGTGTAAGTGAACCGTTGTTTGACGTCAAACAGGAAAAGGAAACGATATCAAACTACATATCATTTCCTTTTCCTGCAGACCTGTACCTTCTCCAGCCCTCCAGACTTTATCAATGTTCATTTATTGAGCTGACTTGTGGAGACATCTTAAACAAAATATCAGCAATGAATAATAGTGTCAACTGTAACTATGACTGAAGTATTTATTTTCCTTCAACAGGAGAACGTACAGTTTAAAAGAAGCCACGCACAATTATAGTCAATGAATTCAGTTTATAATTACATGCCTGCCTATTGTCTCTACCAAAATGATACCTATTTATAACATTTTGTCATATTAAAGAGATATTAAAGATCTTAATATTGAATGCAGTGAAAATGAAAAGCTGAAATAATTTAAGAATAAATATAATAAATGCAGTTCCTACACCAAGTCCAACACCCCTTCCATCATTTGCATTAAATTATGAGCCATGAAGTAAATTTCAAACTTGGTGAATTAGTGACATATTTTTGACCCCTACTTTACTGATCTTTGAGATCAAACGTGAGGTCAAGGCCATTTGACCTTCAGTGGGGTGTCCTAGACCCTGGTTTGATTTGTGTTAAAATTTCTTGCTCCAATATTACAGTCAGCATAGGTAAAAATGTATTTGAACCACTCTTGACTTAGTGACCTTTGACATTTTGACCTCAATAACATAGCCAGGGATGGGGCACCCAAGGCCAACCCATGTACCAACTATGGTGACCCTAGCTCAATTTGTTGAGTTAGAGCACGGACAGACAGATAAACTCAGCCTTAATGAATGGTAACAAATCTGTTTAATTTATAAATAAGAGATTCCTGTGTCACTAAAACCTGCAGGATGTGTGATGAAAATCTTCTGCACTACAGCTGTTAAAGTAAATAACACATCTGCAGTCGTGTCAGTGATAATGGAAGTTAAACATGTGATATTATGAGCTTAAACTTTTGAAAGTGAAACCCTTAAAGCAGGTTAATACCCACTGGCACTTTGATGAAATTCTCCTGGGATCCTTTCCTGAGTGTTTACATTAAATATTCATATACGTACATTCACACAGCATTGACTCTGGAATGTCAGGCTATGTATCATGTTCCTGGTTTGCCTGTTACTTGGACACAATGTGATACTTACATTTTAGATTATTTACAGTATAAATAGAAATAAAAGACTGTAGCTGCTGGACACCAGCGGCAGCCATGTTTGATTTATTGCATTGACATTAGATATGTTTCTCGGTTGGTTTATGTTGGGGGGTGTTTTCCTACCATTATACAACGTGGACATGGGCCTCAACAGACAGAATGTGGATACATGCTATTTATGGCAGATTTGTAGAGGTTTATATAATGGTGTTTGGAGCAAGGAAATGCAGATACAGTAGCTAACTGACTTTTTTGTTTTACAGAATGCCAACGTGGTTGTGTCTACTTGACTTTTAATTTTTAAAAGTGCTGAGACAAAGAGCATGTCCTGAACAGATAAGCTGGCCTTGAAGTCTAGCTCAAAGTTTCACCGTGCAAGGCAGGAGATGACTTATATGTACAGTATGTATTTAGGAAGCATAATCTTGTGTAGATTCTGTGCACTGAATAAATAAAAAAAAACTACATAACCTCTTCTGCTGAGGTAGTATTATATAAAATAACACTTTATCGTATGTTGAAATGAGAAATTGTCATGCATCACACGGCCTATGATCAACACATCTAATACATCCAATAATAAATAAATAATATCAATATACAACAAATACCAAAAACATTCACAAAATCGGTATGAGCCCCAATAACTGTGACAAATATGCAACCTTATCAATAGTCTCTAAAAACATAGTCCGTGCATATACTGTAGTATTCATACAGTATGTGCAGGTTGCAATCACAGTACATGGAAAGTTCTCTGATCAGAGGCGTCGCCTGAGGAACAAAGTTCTTCTACTTATTCCTCCTACAGTTTGGTGCCGTAACCGACACCTGCACCAGTTCACCGTGAAAAATACATAGTGCACAAATGCATAATACAAATAAACACTTTGAGCATACCAGAATTTTTGTTTAATGTTTGACTTGTAAATGACACATTCCTGTCTTTACATAGTGGACCAGAAACAAGCCGGTTGTTTTTCTGGATATTTTCGATGAGTATGTGTCCATCATCTTCAGTCAGTCCTCCAGGACTATCAAGACCCAGCAGAAGCGTCCTGACACACTGGAATAATATGCCAGGAAGATTACATGATGGAATCCATGGCACAGACAGGAGAAGCATGTGATCACCAGCTTACATGCCTATAAATTAACACACAGCCCCTTTCAATATGACAAGTCTAATGTTCAAATGACAGTGAATTGTTGTAATGTTTGGATTTAAGGGAAAATGTGGGTTCACTTTCACCCTTACATTGTGTGTTTTAAAGAAACATTGGGATTTGCGCTCGTTTGAGTAGAAAACACATCGAATACTCAGTTAAACCTTAGTTCAGATCAGAAAACCAAACTGTCTTCACCTGAAATAATGTGTCTCAGCCAGACTCGGTGACAGAACGGACAGTCCAGTGCTAGTTGACTCCATATTTACCTTTTCTTGGTTTGTTGGTAAAATAAATTGGTTTTATACATTTTTTGTCCGGGCCACATAAACCAAACAGGCGGAAAAAAACTGACCTTAAATGTGTCCTAAATAAAAGCACATTTACCAGTTTCAGACGGCTCTGTCATGCTGTTACTGACATTCACAACACCTTCAAATTCTTTACAGTGTCAAAGAATTTAAAAACGTCTCCTAATTCGGTGCAGTTTATAATGTCCTGCTTCTCTTTATTGTGTTACTATTTTAATGTTTTAAAGGCGTCAGTCTTAAAGTACCGTCAGGTCCAACTCTGTCAGCCTGCGCTGAGCTCAATACGTCCAATTGTTCTATTGATAGAAAAGGTTAAATGATTAATAGCTGTTTGGGGACAGAGATGGATGGTGAAACTGTGCAGCCAGGTGACACTTTGTCTTTGCAGGAATTCATACAAACTACTTGTAATCAGGATAAAGGCTCTGCCAATTTGTAGAGTTTTTTGTGACTTTCCACCACTATTAAGTGTATAACAGGTCCTCCAGGTCCTCCAGGTCCTCCAGGTCCTCCAGCTTCCTACCACAACCAAAAACATGCACTAGGTGAACTGGCGACTCAAAATTGTCCATAGTGGTGAATGTGAATGATTATCCATGTGTATAGTCATGAGGTCTCAGCTTCAAATTATGAAGCACCTAGATATAATCAGTGACTATGATTGGCGCTATACAAATAAAATTGAATTGAATTGAGATGTTATGGCAGTTACAATGAAGTTCTGTAAGAGTAGGTTGTAAGGAGGCACAATATATTTTTTTTGGGTCTTGAATTAAACAAAGAACAAAACTCACCGGCATGATATTTATGTGTTTTTTTAGGCAAAATTATAGCTCTGATTCTGATTTCTGTATCGTTTATGTGCATTCTAAACTCAGGTCCTGGGTTCTGTAAATATCTCCTCCCCCAAGAACAAGCAATGCTTTTTGAGTTAAGAATAAAACAAAAATTACCTGAAGATGATACTTATCTGTTGTTTAGTAAAAATCATACCCAGATAGTAAAAATCATCTGGTCTGGATCTGGGACAGAACCCTCAAAAATTCCACCTTGGATCTGTATCCGGACTCCGGCCCAGTGTCCATAGTGCGTCCCGGCAGTCTGTTTTCCGTATCTTGGCAGACAGTCGGCCAGATCTTAGGCAGACCATAATTATTAGTCAGGCGCTGGCCCACGCCCAGAAAATGGATGCAACTGTTAAGGCGGAAACCGGATCCAACCCTGATTCTCCTGTTGTCTGGGTAGTAGTTGTAGATGCCTGTTTTATTTGTTTGAAATTGTTTTGTGGTACTTGTTGCATGTTAAGGAGCGTAAATTCAGTCCACATTCATTTATTTTTGCAGTTGAGTATCACTGTCACTGTTGCTAAAGTATCCATGTTGGCTGCCAGCAGTTTGTTGTGATTCCTGGATTGTGCAAAATAACCTTGTCATCCTGCAGCTCATTGTGCTTCCCCTCTGGGAGTGCTGGGTTTCTAATCGCGTTCGCCATACTCCTGTCTCAGTCATTTGTCAGAACTGGAATATCGCCAGTGTGAAACACTCCGTCTTCCTCAGGGGTCACTAAATAAGAAAAAGAAATTGCCTCCATCATGGTTAATGTTTTTAGATGATATTTTTATATAGCAGCTCTCTGGTTACAGAAGTGCCTTTGCCAGTGCCAGATGACGGCCACATCAGCAGCAGAGGTGTGACCTGCTGCGGTAACTCGGACTACACAGTGCAGCTGAGCCCGTCCTCCAGAGACCATCATCCTGTTATCTCATACTGCAAGTCTGGGTCAATATGACCCCTATGAGAAGATTAGACTCAACAAGTCATCTGAACTGATGTCAATTCATAGTCATCTGGGATTAATTTCATCTGCCACTATTTGTCTTATTTTAAGACACTAGGGCAGGTGTCAAAAACTGAGGGTATCATCCAGTTTATCGACATGTGCAGCTGCTTTTAGACAAACTATAAGGGAGCAACGTGCTAATACAGTTCATTTACATCAGTCTGTTACATTCATTATAACTAAATATTTAAAAGTATCGGCAACAAAGTGTTTTGCAATTTAGATTAATTAGGCATGACATTAGGTATAAATTACAGTGCGGGCCGGCAGCAGACAGCCGCGGGCCGGGAGCCGACACGGCGCGGGCCGGGAGCCGACGCGGCGCGGGCCGGGAGCCGACACTTGTGCTTCAGCCTCACTGAACTGCTCGGGTCATTGCCCACTGATCACTACACACTGAAGTGCAGTCAATTAGCCATTTCACAAAAAAAACAGCTAGAATTTAACTATGTCTATGATTAACTCCAAGTTTCTTGGCTTTTGAAATGATCTTTTAAATAGACACAGGCCATATGTGTAATGTGTGATGCATAATTCAAACAGGATTGAAAAGTGTTTCTTTCTCACCACAGATTCATTCTTTCAGAAAAATGTCCCATCATCAGAAAGTAGTGTGGTATGGCTCAGCCACTATGGAAAACATATATCATGACAACCATATTTATCATATATCCCAAAATAACAAGTAAATCAACTCAGTGTGACTTTCTTTTGGCCTGGCAGTGAATGAAGGTTAGCCTCAGTAAGACAGAATACATGTGTGTGAATGAGAAGGAGCCAAGAGGAACGGTGAGGTTACAG
>JAQQAE010015406.1:0-12058 GCA_029823295.1 Pseudamia nigra
GATTATTGTTTTTGTGAATATGCTTTCTCTATTTGTGTATTTTTGTATAATAATTGCCTGAAATGAACGAATAAAAAAAACAAAAAACAAAACATAGAAGCAATAAATACTAAAGAAGTTGGCAGTGAGGTGGGTCAAATGTAACATAAGATTTCATCACTTTTTCCTTGATCTGAGTTATTGTGCGTTAATCACATTTATCGCGTTAACACCTTAATCACATTAATTGCGTTAAAATTTTTAATCTAATTAATCATGCAAATGGTTTAATCTGGATTAACAAGTTAATTTTGACAGCCCTAAATTTTACATGTTTGTGCTGCGCACATACAGCATTCTGGATTTTTATTTACCATCCTACAAAAACATCAAGCTAATGGTGGATATTTGTGAGTCCGGCTCCTATAACAATTGTAGTATTATGTTCACTCATGTCTGTGCATGTGTCATTATAAATCAAGATAAGATAACATCAAGGTGGTCTAAGGCTTATATACATTTCATGGTAATTTGTTGAAAGGTTTGGATCTTTGAAATCACCTAATCTAATTTAAATAATTATATCATTGCTTTTTCTATTTACAGCTTTTATGTATATTATTGATAATTTGTTCATTTTTTGGTCATTGTTCAGACTATTTTGTGTTGTTTATACAGTGTTGACAGTTTTGTTGCTTGTTTTGTTCCTTTTCATTCATTTTGTAAAAAGCACATTTTTGTTCATTTCTCTTCATTTATTTGATTATTTTGTTCCATTTTGATCACTTTGTTGCTTATTTTTGATCAATTTCTTGATTATTTTGTATATTTATTTACTTATTTTTGTTGTTTTATTTTGTCTTTTCCATAAACAGATGCACTAACAATTCAAGACAAAAAGTGAAAATGAAATGTTTGATTATCATACATTTCCAGGAGGATCCAGAGATACCTGAAAACGTCCCCCTGCCCCAATGCTCCAACAAAAAATACAGTCTTGTGTCTGTGTTGAAGACATTTAACGGTAGTTGCAGAAAACCTGAAGCATCTGATTAACATACAGCCTCTTATCACCTGGTACCAAACAGAGTATATTTATTTCACACAGAAATAAGACATACACTATACAATTTTTAAACTATTTAAACAAGTATGTACATGATTGCAGAGTCCAATACAAGTAACATACTTTAAATTTATTTAAAGTAAGTTTATTTATTTAAAGTATGTTTATTTATTTATTTATAATTAATTTATGTTGATGTTTAAGTCATTTTTGTGTCTGGCCAGGGTGGGGAAGTGTTGTCCTCTTCTGCCGGCAGGTACAGTAAGTGTGTCTTTTTTTATTATACATACTGTAGCTCTCACAAAAGCAGAAGTTTAACAATATGTCTTGGTAGCCAGGATGTACATGAAACACAGATGAATTTATGCACTTCTTAAGCACCCCGAGCTGAGGTGCAGATTTTCTACTGCAGCAAAAATAATACAGAAATAGAAAAACAGGCAGAGAGAGAGAAAGAGAGAGAGAGCGAGAGAGAGAGA
The DNA here is from genome assembly GCA_029823295.1 of Pseudamia nigra. NCBI lineage: Eukaryota > Metazoa > Chordata > Actinopteri > Kurtiformes > Apogonidae > Pseudamia > Pseudamia nigra. The sequence continues at coordinate 1,525 of JAQQAE010015406.1, forward strand.
GAGAGAGAGAGAGAGAGAGAGAGTGAGAGACAGAGGCTTGGTGAAATCTGGAAGTGTAGTGACCAAATGGATGCTGTAAAGTTTCACAGAAAAAGCTCTTCTCTTGTTAAATATTGAAGTGAGAGAACATGCAACTTCCCTCACAACTTCCCTGAGTTTTTGAAACTCCCTGTCTGTACATGCTACATGCGGAGTCCATTTTTCATCTGAATCATCTCCTTAAACTAAAACGTCTGTATCTTTGCTTCAGTGCCCACAATTAAAAGCTTTAGAGGAACATCTCTTTCAGCTAAATGTCACATTTATATCAACAACTTGAGTAAATATCATATAATGTTTTAATGCTAAATCTACAATATGTGTCTGTTTGCGTAGTGAAATGGAGCTGGGTGAGAATCAATTTATCCTCAGCAGTCAGACATCTAAAAAGAAAAATAACTCCATGTGATGTGGTTGGAAGTTTAAGGAAAACCGTAAAGCTTGGAAATGGCTAAATCCCAAAAACTAACACTAGAGCTATTAAAAGGGACCATTGAGAAGTCAGTGCTTCAGACTAGTCTGATTTCAAAGTGATGTAATACACACAGCACAAATAGCAACTGCATGAAGGACTGTGGCCATGACCCATGTGTCTAGGGAACTAATTTTCATAGTAACTAAACACCAATAAAATGTCTTCCCTGAAATGAGCCAAGCCAGAGCACCCATTCAATAAAAGAAACAGGAATATTTTAAAATGGTGAACAGGAAATAATACTGGGAATGTAAAATGAAACTGCACAAACCTGCACTGATGACCCCTCTAATTTCCTTTTCCTGTCACTTACAGATGTATTGAGGATATTCCAGAGAATATGTTAAATCATAAAGTATGTCATGTTCCTCTGCGTTGTGAATAAGTGCAATTTTACAGAGCTGATAAAAAGCCTTTGCCTCTCTTGATGGGTTAATTTGGCAGTGGAGAGCAAGTGCATTTAACCTCCTGAACCTCAGGTTTCCTGTGGTTAATGAGATAAAACACCAGGCCTTTTCAACAAAATGTCATTATCACGTGCTGAAAGCATATCACAATGTGAGCTTCTACTATGATTCAGTTCAGTTCAATTACTCCTCAATAGCACAGCCAAAGGAATTAAGCAGTGGACTGCCATGTAAGCCTAGTTTTAGGCCTGTGGCATGTTAACTGATAAGCAGGCCAGCTGGCAGGGCTCTGGTGTTTGTGTTGTGCTAGTTGGGATGTCAGGGCTAGAGTGGGCTGAAGGGGGCTGCAGGGGCTACAGAAGGACCAGGCCTCCTCCAGACTTGGCTGGTCTGACTAAATGGACCAGATCAATCACAGTGGACGGCCCTGTGACAGTGAGTTAAGGTTCTGTGGTATGGCACAGCGTTTTTGGACACAACGCCCCTCGGCAAGGCTAGCTGACTGGCTGGAAGCCGCATGCAACTGTTCCTCTCACTTTCCTTGGACTCACTAAGCAGATGGCGATGGCAAGGACGAAGGCAGCAAGCCTGCCGTCAATCCCAAACCCCCATCCATCGAGAGACAAGTGATGAGAGAGATTAGGGTGTGGGAGATGTGGAAAAGCGTGGAGTGGATGGACTTATGTCAGCCAGGTCTGTGTTGGATCGCACACAGCTGGGTAGGGTTGGCCTGGCCTGAGGCTGGATCTATGAGGCGTGGCGCTGGATAGTGGTTTGGGGATACAGTGGCAATGAAGCTCATAGACAGTGGTGCAGTATGGCAGCATGTCTGAGGTCTGCCTGGCACAGCTTCTGTCGGAATGCGTGTCTATGTGTATGGTGTGCATGTGTATATGTGTGTATGTGTGTCCCAAGAGATAGTGCCAGCTCTGTGTTTGGTGGCATCCAGAGATGGGGCAGGGCTAGCCTCATGTTGAGACACTCAAGAGACAGAGTTGGAAGAAAATATGACCTACATTGCCATAAGGGATGCTTAGTTTTCACAAAGTACACAGAGGCAATTTCAAATATTAAATGTACACTGTACAACTTTATAGAATTTACCATTCAACATTCATGTTTAACAGGGTTACGTTCAGCACTGCTGTTCTATTACATTAATCCGTTTTCAGCATTTGTAAAACTAGGAAGCTCTTGAAAAGACCCACTGATCTACATGGTTTATACAGACTCATTTATACAGTCTCATAGAAAACACTTACTCCTGGTAAGTACCCTTGTTAGGCTTACAATTTGCAATGTGAATGTAAAATGCCACAGGCATTTTATTCTTAATCCAGATTTGATCTGACTCTTTCTTCATCTAACAAAAGCAGTGGGGAGGGGTATTGGCTTGTCACACTGCTTTGTTTACTTGCTGACAATAAATCCTCCCACTTATTTCTGTGCGAGTGGCAATAAACATTTTTTTTTTCCTGAGAAGCCAGATTTCTGTATAACAGAGGTTTGTGTGAAAATATACTATGCTTTTTCTTACGCTTTGAATACGCTTTGCTGTATTCATTGATTTTGTTAAAATGTCAGAATTATAATTATTATTCCATCCATGTGTATCAAGAGAATCTAATCCATCTATTGAGCATCCATCAGTCCTCTAAATGTGTAGTACATCTGTTTAAAATCATTAGATGGACTAAAATGAATACCGTTGCGAAATGATTATGAACCATGTACAGTGGTTATAATTTTGAATACTGTTAATAGTTATGGCTGTGTAACAAAAACATATCCCAAAGATGTATTAGTGTGCTCTTCTAAGGACAGAAAAAGCCTGAAATGGAGGCAAATAGATGATTTTAAAGAACAGAGAATGACAAGCAAAACCATAACAGCACCTACATCCCATAATGCTTCTATCTCACCACAATCCAGCTCTTTTGGAAATAGGCCTTTATTGTTTTTACATGTTTTTCTCAGTGCAGTTAAAAATCCAAACAAAACTGCATGGAAAAGTATTCAGCTCATCTCCTCCAATAATATTGGATGTTGACCAGCACAAACCAATGGGCACTGCAACACATTACAAATATTTATCAGAACCTTCACAGCGCCATGTGTCTCACCCATGCTCTGGACACTGTAACTAATTGGAGATCCTTTTTTGTTATCACTCCTCTCTTGGTGGTTGAAATGTAAACAGGGCGTTATGAAAGTGCCCTTATGGCGTGGAGGGAAGCAAGCAAGGCCACTCTGGCACTTACACGGCATGCCTTATAAATAAGTAATGGTACTGGACGTGTAGCGGTTAGTCATAGAGGAGGAAGGTCTGCGCATCAACCCCACCTCTGTTTGCCTTGTGCATATTTCATAAGATGCTGGGTGGGGGGAGGAGTTGGAGGTTGAGGGGTACATGGGAGGGTGGCTTAAATAAAAGGCAGCTCACACAAGCTTCTTTCTGTTCACTGTCATGGGTCTGTTACTATTAATAATACCAAGTGTCCTCGCTCTCTACTGATACAAGTTCACATTTTTTCTCCTTCCTGTATTTGACAACAAAATGGAGCCAGCTGCCATTGTGCCCACTGTATCCCAGAGAGAACACAGTACAGGTTGCTCAGTGTTAGTTTTAACAATTAAGACAAAGTTTCCTTTACAGAATCCAGAGTACCATTTCCCCAAGACATCTGATCAAAGGTGGCAGGAAAAGGTTCACTCAAGTTTTTCTACTTTACTCTAAGAAATAAAACAGTGTAAGTCTTAATAATAAACTGGCATGTGTGATACAATGTCTGCATTTGTTGAGTGTTCTAGCTGTTTTATTTTCATTAGTTTTAAAACCTGTTTTAACATGATACCAATCTTATATTTGGTTATTTCATGTATCGTTTATGAGCTGCAAGGTCTAGTTGATCCTCTTACTGCTACATCCATAACCATGTTGTCAATTAACCAGAGCCACAGATGAATTATCTTGACAGTTGCTAAAGATCCCCCACCGATCAATGACCTTTATTCCTTTCATAATGACATAATGGAGGTCATGTTATCTAAATAGATCAGGATCTTGTTTACTGTTTACTCACTGCTGAACCAACACCTTGAATTATTGATTGGAAATAGGAAGTCCTTCAGACCAGTAGGATCCAAACAACGCTGAACTGTAACCAGCAGCATCAAAACAGTTTCCCTTTCATTAGCAATATGAGTCACTATAGGGTAAAGCATATATTTGGTATATACCACTAAGAAAACACAGTTCAACACACTCAGGCCCATTTAGTAATCCTTGACACAATTGAAAGTGACATAATTGGAGGATGACAAACTCTAACAAACTCCACAATAATCCATCACTATAATAAGGTCTATATTTCACATATTATAAACAAATAAAAGAAAGCATCCCTTTTCCAGCCTTAAACTCCAGTACTGTCATGCTATACTTACCAGCGTGATAAATTGCCACTCCACCAATCAATCCCACACAAAAGCATTGTCCCATACAAGTTGATCTTGAATAATGTTGAGGATTGGGTTTCCACCAAGGGACAGTATAGCAGGATTATGAATAGGCCTGATATATGAAAACCAACGCTGCTTAAAATGCTCATTCAGGCTACAGCTCCAATATCACAGGCCACATTCATATTTACTGTAAGTTTCTCTTTCCTTCCTTCTTCCTTATCCTCCTTTGTTGCAAGTCTTAAACATAAGTTTGCACTGTGTTCTGCAGATCAAAGAAAATTCGGCACTATTCACTTGGATAGCGCTTTTGCCAGTGAAGTGAGCTTACCTGACTTTCTCAGCTGTGTTACACAGGCATTTTTTCTTCTTTTTTATAAAAGCACACATTAAGTAAAGAGTACCTAACCTGTTGCCAGGTTACAGCTAGCCTGCAAGCACTGCCTTTCAAGGTGGAACAAAAACAGAACAGATAGAGCAGAGCCACAGCAGCACATCTCTAAATATAAAGTCTTCAGCTCTTGTCTGTTTGCAGTTCTCTCCCCCCTCTTTGGCAGGAGGTTAATGGGAGGCGATGGTCGTGTGGTCTGTTGCTACAGGCAAGTAAGCCTCAGGCCAACACACATCTGACTGTCCTTTGTGTGTGTGGCTGTGTATGTCTCATTGACTAGTATTTAACCAATATGGGATTTAAACCTAATTTGAGAATAAAATGGGCATTTAGAACATTCATAGACACAAACTCTAAGCTAAAAGCAACTTAAAATATGATTCAAATGTTTCACACACAGAAGGATTACTCTTGCCCTTTATTCATTCAATTCATGGGTCATTTAAGGACAACCAAAACCATAAAACCATTATACATTGACTTTGTTTACGCAAGATTTCACTAGAACTGATGGTGTATCCTCTTCCGGTGTATCACAGGTATTGTGTTAGCACATAAAGCCATATGTTAGTTAAACTGAGAGTCCTGTAAAGTGTTCTTAAACTTAACGTATACTGGTACTGTACTGTATAGCAATGAGTTTTGTGGGTCAGACACGGTGCTCCTGGGGGCCAATTCCAGCCTGCAGCTGAGGGATATGGCTGAGTCAGCATCTCCAGTCCACTCTCTGGGACCAGGATGCAGTGCTGTGTTCCGCTGTGACTAGGCAACCAGCCTCAATGTTACGTGCACACATGCAACTGCTGTGCCTCTCGCTAAATTAAGTCTGGCTGTGTCCCACTTTTACCTCATACAGTGAGGACAACACAGCTATACTTCATTGTATCAGTCTGCAAAGGTGACTTCTGCAAAGAAAACAACCTTGCATCCAGTTTCATTCCTTGGTCCCATTTTAGGTGCTGAATTGTTTTTTTTTTTACTCCCTATCTTTTCCATTTGTCTTCATCCTGTAATCACTATACGTGTAAGAGTAATTACTCTTAGATGTACAACATTTTGTCATGTGCTTCGAAAAAACAAAACAAAACAACTTTTGTTCTCTTTGTTCAAAAGTGAAATGCAGGGATCTGAAAGGTTCTGACCAGGACTGATATACAGGCTTCAATTCTTAATGCTCAGGGTGACAGAAGATGATGTTGTTAGGGTGATGCAAATGGATATATTGTGTTCAGTAGTTCATGCTGGCAAGCTTGTTATGAATAATAAAGTTTTTATTCATTTTCTCCATCTTTGGTTCTATTTGATGAAAGCTCACACTGATGTTTCATCTTTAAGTAAGGATAAATGCAGGTGTTGGCGAGGTCCAGCGAAAGAAGAGCTGTGCAGAGATTCTCCCTCTATCTATCAACAAGAAAGGTGTAATGGCAGGAACACCACTAGGATATTAACTCAGACATAAAATGGCATAATGAACCCATAGCATGTGCTAAAACCACCCATTCAACATGTTAAAAATTTCACTGTGAGTGCATGTTTGATAGAATACTCTGTTGTTGGATTGGATTGTCATTTAGAAACATTAAATCACTATTCTTCCATGTAAAAGCAATAATTGGCTGAATCAAAAGTGACACATTTTTAGAATTGATCTTGGTCACGAAATGTTGGAGATCTTTTCCGCTCTCTTTCTTACCATGATCACATGTGGCCTTATTACACAGATATTACTTTTCCTCAGAAAGGTTACTGTGGATACAAGGCTATTACTTTATCACTCGGCTTCTGGCATTTGGAGCCACTGCTGACTGCCCCTATAATTACTCAATTCCAACAATTCCGTCCATTGGTCTTGTTCAGCTGTGATTTGAATAATTGTACAGTGAAGCACTTCTGAGTCCACTGGAATGCCTGGGATGCTGTTATGGGTCATTGTGATTAAGAGGTAGTGAGTAATTGTTTGAGCTTTTAGAGTCAATTGAGGTTTATTTCTATGACTGTCACTGGTCATTTATCTGTGTCTCTGAATCAACACATGGGCTATGATGGACATCTCCTGCACACACAGACACATTACCACACAAGACACATGCACATAATCTTGGATCACCATGTGATCAAGTGAATCAAAACAGCAGCAAGCAGCGGCATTTCATTACATTTTATTTACAACTGTTGCTCTATCATTATGCCTTTATGGGCCCCAGAAGTCCTTTATTTGTGGCTGTGCTACTATATGCTTTTTGTGTATATGTGTATGTGACTGTTTCCAGATCACATTTGAGAGGCAGCTCACTTTTACAGTAACTATTGATGACAATGCCTTACTACATAAATTACTTACACATATACATAAATACACACTTTTTCAGCACTCCGCACATTTGTTTCACCCAGCGAAAAACACAATGCCATAATAAGGGCTCATTATGAGGCGACCAGATTCATTTTGTTTGTAACAGGAGAAAATGCTTGGGAGATTTAACATGACAGCTCCTTTACAAAGACAAACATTTTTTAAGATGCATTTTAGAATTTTTTATATAGTCTGTTCTATGCTCAGTATCATTTCGCTACAATATCTGGTAAGACAAATGAGTCATTAGCAGTGGTGTATTGTACTGAAGTACATTTACTCTGAAGTATAGTACATTTGTAGTTTTTTCAAAAAACGTACTTCAGAGAGTTGTTATTTTGCAGGATACCTTTTTACTCTTACTCATTACATTTGTGATGAAAAATATACTTCTACTTTACATTTTACATTTGGCTAGACACTTCATTGAATGTGAGTATTTTTACACTGAGCTGAACCACAGACTAGCAGAGCCGTAGCCCCAACCACAGCCCACTATCACACAATGACAACAGTTGTGGGTAATGGCTGAACAGGACACAAATGATGCCAATGCCCAGCCCAACATCCAGACTTTGCTTGCTTCCAATAGATGAGGAACAACAGGAACATTATATGCTACCCACTTTTTGCAATTATACACAGCATAATTTTTCATTCCAAAACAGAGCAAACCTTTTGAATATTATATTAATTTTTGTGACAGTAAACAGCACTCAATAAGATGTACAGTATTATTGCATTTGTTATTTTTTGGATATGTCATTTTATTGATCACAATTAAGGACACTTTATTGTTATTACACGGCCTTTGATCCTTTGATACATAATGTATACATATACAGTATGTATATTGGGAGGATCAAAGGAATTTGTCCCTTGTTGTGAGGGTTGTGTCAGGAAGGGCATCCGACGTAAAAAACCTATGCCAGATCAAACATGCGAATCATTGGTACTGTATTTCGCTGTGGCGACCCCTGAGGGGAGCAGCCGAAAGGAGAAGGCTAAATAACCTGTAAAAAATATTATGCTGTGAAAAATTCCATGTTATGAAGTTACTCAACTATTTATGAGATGTGTTTATACTTACTCAAGAGACAGGTACTTACCTGTTTAGCCACCATATATCACTAATTCTGTACTTATAGTTGACAATTTGTACACTGGGTGAGACCACACACATTGTGACATACGTGTGTGTTATATATATGTTATATTGTTTGTGTGGCTACCTGTTTGTTAACTGTAATGTGACTTGTAATCCAGATATAGTATGTGTTAAACACATCTGCTACAGGCCTCCAAATGGATGTCTTCAGTCAGTGAAAGCGGTGCTTTCTTTTGAACCCCCTCTGTGCCTTTGTCTTCCTCTAAGCCCTTGATAGTCCTCAGCAGACAAGAGCAGGAGGCTGCTTGCTGTTAATGCTCTTCAGTGGAGAATTTATTTTAGCAGGAATACAGTGCATCATGCCAAAGGCAGGACTTCCTGACCCGCAATCCGCTTAAGCCCCAACCAAGGGCACAGTGAGTTACAGCTCCCCACAGCATGGTGTCATGGAGAGAGGCATGGAAAAGCAGAGGTCTGGGGAACAGCGAGGCACGTGGCAATCGATTGCTTCTCAGGGGAATCCAGCATAGACACTGTCGTCGCCTTACTGATTTCTCTCTTCCACCTCTCTCCTGCCCTCCATCTGACTCTTTTTTTCTTCACTCCCTTTCTGTTTATTCATCCACACTTCACTGTGTCTTTTTGACTCTGTCTCACCTGACTTAGACCCAACTGGTGGTTTCAGATCTGGAGAGGTTAGTTCACTATATCTACTTTCTAAAATCCAACACCCTGAACCTTGTGACTCTGTTCTGACCCAGCCTTAATTAAACACAATTAGATAAATCCCATGGACTCCAGCATAATCCTCTGGACTGTAGTAGGAGCAGATGAGAGCACAAGCAAGAGAGATAGTACAGAGAAAAAGGGAGACTTGGCAGGAGAAGGGACAGCACATCCCTGCAGAACAAAGCCAAGCAGAGCGTCTAATGTATCAAACACATGGATTAGCGGTTAGCTGGGAGAGCTGGGGCTGAGTGAGAGCCTGCGGTTTCCAGCTTTCTTGGAGGATGACTTGGCCCAGGGAGACACAGGGGGCCCAGTTAGTCTTGTGGGAGGCTGAAAATCCAATTCTGCATGTGTAAATTGACAACTGTATAAAGATAAGTAAATATATCATAATTCTGTCTTGGAGGATTTATTCTGCGTTTGGAAAGACATGTGCTATGATTATTAGTTTTCCACATTCATGTAACCAGAATCTGGTGATGAAAACATGAAGAGTAGAAAAAGACAGAAACAAGACTTATGTATTAGCCATGGCATGCTGAACTGAGGTTCACTTTTAGATCCAGGTTTGAGAGGTGATTTTGAAGGACTTCTAGTTTTTAATGCTGGTTATTTGTACAGATAAATTTCATCATATGCTGCTTTTTTTCTTATATATTGCTAAACAAGGCTCAGATTGAGATGCTTCTGGTGAAGCATTTCAGCAACACCTTTGTATTAAGAACAATTTTGATAACAAATTGCTCACGTGAAACCATAAATGTGAGTCCGCTTCATATGATCATCTTCTCACCCTTCCTATTGTGTTTCGAAGGCTGCAATATTTTCATAACTGTGGAAAGATAATCTCGCACTTGACTCCCAGTATTGAGTCATTTCAACAGACCCACTTTTGGCCATGTATTATTCACGGGTATTCAAGCCCCACTCTGGCCCAGGGAGGAAGTGCTCTCTCCCAGTCTCTGTCACAGGATATCAGCCCCTAATTCATTATTCAACACGCTGGAGCAGGGCCACTCAGTCTAACTCACTGAGATGCTGCTTGGACATGAGGGGAAAGTGTAGGACTATGGAGGCTGGTCTGAGGCCTCCAGTGATTTCTCCTGCTCCCCTTAAATATTTCTTTGCCCATTTCCCCTTCTGAATGGATGGATGAGGTTGTGTTCTCCAGGATCTGGGATTCAGATCCAGTCACAGATGTTTTACTGCTACAGTTTATTCACCTGGTAGTATCTACAACAACACTGACAGCATTTCTGACTGACGATAATGATAATGCAGCTGTTATGCAAAAGATATGGCAATCATGACAATAATGAAAATACATCGCCATCATCTGATGAGGCAGTGAATACAGGCAGTTCTCGGGTTACGCGGTACTCGGCCTACGTCAAATTCGACTTTACGACGCCTGCGTCTCGTCGGCCATTTTGTCTCCAGTCACCGCGTAGTGTAGAGTGTTTGTGTTTATGCTACGCAATTTTCTCGGTATGCTCGCTTTTTTCACGCTCCTTTTTCACATCATGGCCCCAAAAAAGAAAGCAGGATCTTCTAGCGATGCTGGTCCAGC
>JAQQAE010015407.1:0-12058 GCA_029823295.1 Pseudamia nigra
AGAGAGAAAGCTTTTTTGCCTTTGCCATCAGGAGGTCATGACAGTGTGGATACCTGACAGAAAATGACACTGAATCCGCATTTTTGCAAAGATTTGGGCTTTTAAAGGCTGTGGTCTTTAAACTTTCGATCAGCTGATGAACAGCTTAATGGTTGTTTACAATAAATTGCTTACTCAAAACCAACCAACAGTGCAAAATGTATATTCTTGCAACTTTTCAACTGGTCTTAAAATTTTGATCAGGAGTGTACATTACTGGACAAAGTGACCGTGATGTCACCCTTTAGTTTGTGAAGGTTTGTTTTGAGGCCAATCGAGTTCTCACTTCCTTAATGGCATCTTGGAGCCAAAAACAGGATGTTACCATATTTGAATGAACGGCAGCAGGGCTTATGACGAGTTAATGCCAGGAGACTCATGGGGAGCTAATATTAGCCGTTATCTTACTGACGCAGTAAAACTTAACCACACAGAGTCAAACAAAGTGACATTACGGTGTTGCTAGTGTAAACACTTGCCCACAGCTGCAGTCAAGTGTATCGCTTGTATAACTATGAACATGTTGAATAAATAGACGATACAAAGGTCTGAATCGGTCCAAGTTTACTAGCGAGCTGTTACTGTAACGAAACGTCAATCAAACCCCTGCACGGCAGTGATATGTTGGAGTATTTGCAGTATTATCTTAATAACAGAGAAAAACATTAAAGATGGAGCAACACGTTGCTTATTAGCGGGTAGAAATAAAACGTTTGAGACCATGATGACTCATGGAAAAATTTATCCACTTAGTATTTTCAGATAGAAGTCATATATATTTCTATGGGAAAAAGGCTTCATGGAGCTGGACGATCGGTTCCTCAGCGGCCAAACAGTGGGATTACAATTTAAAGTAACTTCCATGTTGGCCTCACTGAACAGCCCCGGTCATTGCCCCTTGGTCATGGTCCATGGTATGTTTGGACAGCTGGCCTTCCAGTTAACACTGCACAAGTGCACAAGATTACTCACTCACTCAGAGTTGAAAACAGTCATAGAGGTAGCAACTACAGAGCTACCATCTGTAGCTTACTTAAACACAGGATGAGAGACAGCCTGCATTTCAGATTCCTTCAACATCTGGGACAGGTAATTAAAGAACAGACGTACTAGCTTGACAACTGTGAGTTTGTAAGCCGTGTTGACTGTCAGGTTACCTGTCCAGTCATTTACATTTGTCCTACATGAAGGATTGGCTGCTAGCTAGATCATAGACATGATCATAGACAGCATCTTTAACATCCACCCTGGCAAACCTGATCAACTCCAATCACATATTTAGTAGATGACTACACACCCCCACGTCAAAAGTGGAAACCTGTCTGAACAACAGGATGCATTTCAGCATGCATTCATAGGTAGTCCGGAATGCATTTGTCTACAGTGTCTTGTCTTGTGCATGTGTCCATCCTGGAATGCATTAAGGACTAAATACTGTCTGTCTTGTTGTAATATTTTAGACTTCTGTAATGGTCATATATTAGAATTACCTGAAAGATGAGACAACTTTGCCACTTTTTTCCCTCCATGTTGAAATAGAGCATGTACAGTTCACATAAGCTGGCAATTTATAAGCACTTCAAGATTCAGCATATGTCATGAAGAGGGCCATAAGAACAGCCAAAGATGTCATTTCAGTATTTAAGGTGTACTGACTGGTTCATGGCATCACCTCAACACTGCAACTGGTCATTTAGGAGGGAATTAAATTGATGAAGGAATATTACAAAGCTAGTTTGTTCTCTTTAAATGTAGCTGTGTGCCACATTTTAGGCTATGCAGGAGCATGTTTATTTGCATATCAAGTGGGAAAGTCACATCTAATCAAAAGTGACCAGACATGACAGTCACTTTAGAGCTCCAAAGTCCACCCCTTCTGCTTTTGACCTGTGAGACCTAAATTTGACAATGGCAAGTGACAGATAACCTTTTGATCCTAACTGAATTATGCCATTTTATTGCCATTTAAAAGCCAATTTTACAAAAGTAGAAGTTTACTGTCAAAGTACAGTATAAGACTGACATTTCTTACTCTAAAAATTAAAGTTGGAAGTCATGTACCCGATGTTGTTGAAACTTGGTTTCTCCAAAATCTGCTCAGAGCTGCTTAAGATCCACTGGAGCAGATCTGTAATGATTTTCACCTCTTTCACTACTTTAATTTTACGAGATTTGATTGATCAAAGTAGTGGCCATTTTGGTGTTGTTTACATATATCTCATGAGATGAATGTGTACTATTCTACTTTCTTAACTTGTGAAATTGTTTTTTAAATTGACAAACATCTTATGTGTACATGATGGCACAATTAAAAGTGGGATCAGAAAACTTGCAGACTGTAAAAAATTTTTTTCCTGAAGTTTGATTCTATACCCTGGAAGAGATGGAGATGGAAGTGGGCGGGACTTAGGCTCCCTATAAATGCCAAGACTGAACAGATTCACTTACACCTATCTCCTCTCCTCTCCTCTCCTCTGATTGGCTGGTTGGGTCACAGCCAAACGGCAGAGGGTGGAGACATGCTATGCTGCCACTGTGCTTGTCCGGCATGCACAGGAGGATCAGTTTCCTATGTGGCGTCACCCTGTGCCATTTGATCGGAGCCGTGATTGGTCATTTGAGACATATTTAGCTGTGGTGATCTTTTAAACACACACTCTGGCGCGTAACAGGAAAGGAGTGGTGCTCTCTTGATTGTTTTCTTGCCCTTTCATAGTTTTCTAATCTTGAGAAAATGAAAGAGGAGTGTGGCAAGGCAGCAGGGAGGAGGGGAAGTGGAAAGTCAATCAAAGAAATGAAGGAAGGAAAAGAGTAAGAGTGTGACAGCGTAGCCAAAGTATGATTAGTTTGTTTAGTGCCTAAAAATAGGCAAAGGTAATAGTTACTGTTGAATCAGAAAACACTTTCACAAGTGATGCTGACATTTAAAGTGACTTCAGGCATAGCTGGGCCATCAAGCTCATAATGTTCTCATGGTAAAAACTTTTAAACTTTTTTACTTTTATAGCAAATATACAATAATTATTTTATTCAAGAATTGGCTGATTTTTGTCTGGAGTGAAAGTTTAAGAAACAAGATGATTATTTTAATGTTAATTGATCAGTAAAAGACAAATGATGTAATGACAAAAATGACACAAAAAATGGAAAAGGACAAACTGCATAAAAGGAACAAAAACTATTTTTTTCTCCAATTTTATATTTAAAAAAAATGTGTTTGATTTAGGTTGATGCGATCTTGTTTAATCCACTGTACATTATAAATACTTGACACAATAAATCATAATCCTTAAATAACATGATATAAAATATGTAACTTAACAGAGCAGAGTTTTTTTTTTTTTAGGCCGTATTTACACTGGCTGTATTCACACTCACACTTTTAGATGTGTTTCACAGCTAAAATGTGGATTGTTTGAGTAACATGAGTGCTCTTATTAGTGCTGAAGCACAGCACACTTCCCCGGCCCCAGCATGGTTGGAAGACATGGTCTTTAATGTGGAGCAGCTGCTCATGCAAAAGTATGAGCACAGGGACACGGGGTTTTGGGGTAGATGAACCTCATCTCCTGCTGCCTCTGTCTGTGGCCAGCACGGGTAAACTGAAAATTGCCACATTATATAATGGAGAAGTCCAGTAGAAGTCTTCATGTGACCACAAACAACTCAAACTGAAGCCACAAAGTCAATAGAGTTGTATATGTGATATTGTGATGTGATCTACTGTATGTACGGTTGTACAGTGTCTGTGCCTCAGCTTGCTTGGTGCTGGGTCACTATGGGTGCAGATCAGTGTGGGAGTGGGAGGGGCGGCAAACGCACTTCAGCATGTACAGTACATCAGTCCACTAGGCCCTAGTGCTAGGCTTCTTAGATAAGAATACCTTGCAATAAAATCTCATTTTGTTTTTGTGAAACATATCTTGCCATCTTCATGTTCCTCTCCTAAAAACAATTGCATGGACTGTATCACAACCAAAAGTTTTCAATTTAAGCTGTATTCATGATGCCACTGAATAAGGAAAAAAGAAATTTCTTTTTCAAGAAAAAGAGAAAGAAGATTTTTTTTTTTATTTCTTCGTCCATCTTATTGTGACAAATAATTAGAAGGAGGTGGAGGTGTGATTATGGCAGCGCAACCAGCCCAACCAGCATATAGGAGCCCTGGGATTGCATTTCATGTGGCTCATGCTTTGGATTTTCAGTCCCTTGTCAGACCCCCTTTATCCAACCCAAAAAAGTGTCTTAATGCCTAAACTTAATCCCCCTTGTAAGCTGAGTGCAAAAGCCTTCTGGGAAGTGTAGGAAACCAATGACTGATGCAGAAGTGTATCAAAGACAAGCTGGGGGAAAGGTTGCCCAGCACAATCAATAAATGAAAGTAAATTATTGCACTTTCACAACATACAGTATCACATTGTAGAAAACAGTCTCCCAGACTCATGTGGTGCAGTAATGAGTCTGCAGCTCAATCTGAGGAGATGAACGCAGTCAGCTGTGTTTGGCCTCAGCGCTGAATGGAGCTGCTCTCACTAGCTAAATATTACACACCAAGACACATATATATACACACTAACTGAGCAGAAGGAATATGTTAGGAATGTGCTCAGTGATCACCAACCTTCACACGGACACATGCTCCAAATACACACACTTGACTTCATATTCACACACTTTTCAGATCACAAAGTGACATATTTGCTCTCATCTTGAGTGCAGATACCCGTGTGAAGAATTGCTCATGCATTTTTATCACATGTATCTGATGTGCACAGCCTTCGAAGGTTTTCCCACACACATACACGCCCTCTATTGCTCAACAGGTCAGAATGTTTCACAAGTCAGGACCTGCATGTCGTGGAAATGCCTGGCGCTATCGCTGCATTTGTGCTTCTGCAATCGAGAAAATGTGTGTTAGATTAATAGCCAGTTGGAAAACGTTAACTGTCACACATACGGTCATCAGACAAAGTTGTAGTCTCATTACTGTGGTCTCCGAGGAGTCACTGTAGCAGAATGAAACTACGGCCTGTGGGAGAAGACATGGTTGTGTGTGTGTGCACGTCCTACAGACTCAGAAGTGGTTTATTCCCCCAGGAAGTGAGTTATTCTCCACAGGCCAATCAGAGGACAAAGTTTAAGACAGAGTTTAATCCTATTGGTCCAAAAATTTAGACTTTTATCACTCCCGTCCAGTCCCAAGAGAGCCTGAAGCTTCAACTCTCCAACTGAAATGCTTAGAAGAAGGAATGAGAAACACAAGAGGCAAAGTTGGTGTTGTCCTTGTTGATCTCAGAGAATAATGAGTACAATGGGAAAATACGAGCAAGGTGACAAACCAAGAAGACAGAATAAAACAGGAAGAGGCGTAAACGTACACAAAGATGGGTAAAGTGGGTTAAAATGTTCTGAAAGCTGCAGAAAAGATAAGAAACAAGTCAAAAAGCAAAGGGAGTGAGAGCAGGGCAAAACAAATATTTACAGTGTGTGTTCCCCCCTGTGTTTATGGCTGCTTTATGGCCCCACTTACTCTTCCATTCCCATCTTCTATGAGTTTTCTCCGTCCAGACCACACTATCTCTCAGGTTAATGGCTCCTTTGGCTCTGGTTTGCACAACACACACACACACACACACACACACACACACAAGAGGCCTGTTTATCTGAAATTTGTGCTAAACCTGTTTGCATGTGTGGGTGTTCGTATTGCAGCATCAGGTATGCAAATGTGCTCCAAGGATATGCCAAGGATATGTGAAAGTATGTGTAATGGCAAACGGCTATCTCAAAAATAATATAACAAATTCTTTGTGTCTGCGCTACAGTATGTCTCGGACACACACAGAATTCATATGTCAATGACTGTGTTTCATGTCTGAAAAAGCAGAGGAGGCTGATAGAGATAAATAAAACAGGATTTAGTTGAAGGGGGAGAAAGGGTAACCAGAGTGCGAGCATGCAGCCTGAGGAATTAATTTCTGTGCCGTCGTCTTTCATCCCATATTTCTGAAGGACACTTCGTCACTGTTTCTGCTTCTGTGGTTTTCAAGAGAAACTGGAAACAGAGGAACATCAGGCCTGTCCAATTTAGTGGCGAGACTACATTTCCTATTAACATTCACCTAATATGAGTTTGAATGAGTTAGAACAGACAAAAAGTGGACACCACGTTAGACTAAAACAGCCTTTATTTCCATTTGTTTTCATACTGTACATAAAGTTACTTTAATAATCTTTTCTCTATAAATGACTTTGAATGGGTTACAGTGAGGAAAAAGGAGCCCTAACACTCTTAAAGCTGAAGTAAAGCGAGGAAAACACCAGGATACACACCTTCCCTCTGCAGCTCTAAATGTAAAAATAGACAACCCAGAAAAAAAATTGTTGTGATTATGCAAGCTGTCATGTCCCTTCTGTGACGAACAGAGACATGATCTTCACGCTGATCAGAAATTAAAGCTGTCAATCACGTATGTAACCCCTTACCTCTGTGAACATGCATGTGATGAGCCAAAACCTGTAATGACTGACTTTTCTACACAAGCGGGTGCACAAGGTTCATTTTCCCCGAGAGCTATTAAATTACAACATACTGAATTTTTATTTTGGAAGGTTTGCAGTATTGCACTTTGAAGCTTGACTACATACCTGAAAAATGTAAGTAGTACAGGGAACCTAAATGACCACTGAGCTTAGGGATGCACAATCAGTGGCATCCTAATCACTGTTAAATAATTACACAAGGCTGCAATTTAATGATCTGGATTTACTCTGTTGTGTTGTGTCCTATTAAACATGCTTGTTTTTGTAATTTGATGCTACTTTCACCTTTCTACATAAGTTATAAACTATATATAAAGTATATTTATCTTAATATAACGGTACAGGATACATGTATGTAAAGTGCTTAACAAATATATTAAACATTAGTCTACAAAATGCAAAAAAAAAGATTTTGCTGAATCAAAGTTGGGTTGTAGTATCATTATGAGGAAATAGTATGTCTAGTGATTTTCATGCCCATACAATGCTTCATTGTTAAGTTATTGAATAATATTGGTGCCGTCTCTTGCTGTTCTTGCACTTTGCAGGTGGTCCCCACACGCTTTTCTGCCCATCAGTCTCACACAGAAATCGATTTAATTCATACTGCTTGAAGTTCAGCTGATTTCAATGAAACTCCAGTTGTATCTTGTTGTCTGTGATCAGACACCTGTATGATTCGTCTCTTATCAACTTTCCATTTATATACTATTGATCACAGAAGGTCAAATCTGTTTGTTCTGTTGCGCATGCGGGTCAATTCAGTTCATACAAGAATCTGATACATGACACATTTTAAAAGTAATGTGAACTGTCAACCAAGAAAACACGTCCAAACTGGGCACTTGGGCTTGAAGTCTGAATGTAGCCTTACACAGTTTTAATCTCCCAGCTGAAATATGACTTGTTCGCTTGTGCAGCTCTAGTTGAGCTCTGAGGTTTAATTGTCAAGCTCACTATTTGGCGAGCAACAGGTCACCCTTTGTTCACATATTCATTGCAGCTTAATTTGATGTGTCAGCCTATTTAGCAATCTAATCATGAGTCATTTATAAATCCTGCATAGGCTTATTGTTAAGTGATAATGAAATATGCTATCAAATAAATCCTTGTCTTGTTTAAACATTCACAGCATCTCTGACTCCTGATCAAACATCTGTCTGAGCAGTGATTTTAACCGACACAAATCTCTGCCTTTTAGGAGGTGGAGACTCTGGACATCAGCAACATCCGAGACACGAGGACCGGAAAGTACGCCAAACAACCAAAGGTTAGTAATACGTGTGTGTGTGTTCATGTGTATGTTTGTGTGGACGCTGTCATCTCCTGCTGTGTGTATCTCTGTCCTCTGACCACAAATATGATGCTCAAGTGTGACTGTCACTAAGAGGTTTGTGTGTGTGTGTGTGTGCAGTGTATGAGTGTGCTTCTCCTCTTAGCTGCTGGTACAAAGGTGACAGAGCGTTAATGAGGCAGTGACAGATGGACCGTCAGACAGGAAGTGATATAACCACTGACTGTTGGCAAGGAAGTCATTGTGTAAGAGTGTAGGTCTGACTGAAGGGACGCAAGGCCTCATATCAGCAGTGAACAGGTCAGACATACTGCATGTGTGTGGATATAATGAAACTTTGTGGATCTGTTGTTAGTAAATAGCTGTGCAGTGTAAAGAATCCATTTTTCCATCTTTTTAGGTTCATGTCAGTTCAGTTATTACGGTACAAAACGCACTTTGATGGACATTGTTTCGTGGCAGCGTGACATTAAGGGGTGTTGTGTAAAAAGTGAATTTCATGGCTGTTGTGCGGTGATGATGTATGACTAAACCTGCTGAGAGATGTCAAAATATGATGCTCTGGACAGTAACGTTGTTAACAAACCGTGGAAAAATCCTTTGAAAGCATAAAGATGTGGTTTCCTGACACTGCACAAAAATCGATTCCTCCAAAAATCGATTCCTCCTTTGGCCATGTAAATAGCTCTCAATTTTATTTGGTATTTTATTTATTTGGAAGTAGGCCCTTTGCAAATCTACAGATATTTAATGATTTACATATGAGGTGAAGACATCATATTTGGCCACAGAGACAAATATTTCATTCATGGCAAGTCATGCAACCTGTTATGCCGAAATGACTCAATACCAAGTATTAACAGGGCAGCGTAGGCATGGACAATGATATTCAATCATTATTGCAGATATGTCAATACTCTTATTTTTTTTTTCCAACACTGGGAAAATTCCTTTGCAACAGCAGCATTCATTCAGGAATGATAGAGAATAAATATGCAACAGTGAACGGATACAAGTGCAAGTAAGTTCACATTTTACACGCACAAAAAAGGGACATTGCAGAAAAAGTCATATGACATTTTGCACAAAGATAGATTATATACTGTATACATTGCACTGGATTATTCACAGATGGGGTTATTTACATAAATGCAAGTTTAAATTGCAGGAGAACGGTGTTACATTCAGTCTGGATATTCAGGAAACAGGTCCTGTACTAAATGGAGTGTTTTCTGACTAAGACGTGGAATGTGTTGATATTCTAGGAGTTCTAGGAGTTTTCTTAGACGTGTAAAATGTATGTCCGTATCAATGATTCTCTCTGGTAGCGATGGACGCTGCAAAAAAAGTCCACATTCTCAGTCAGAAGGAGAAACACACCAACTTTTAAATTTTATAAAATGATATCAACAGTTTTTTTTTATGACCAAACATATAGAAGATGG
Organism: Pseudamia nigra; assembly: GCA_029823295.1. Lineage (NCBI taxonomy): Eukaryota > Metazoa > Chordata > Actinopteri > Kurtiformes > Apogonidae > Pseudamia > Pseudamia nigra. The sequence continues at coordinate 9,322 of JAQQAE010015407.1, forward strand.
CCCTTTTAATCATATTATTGTTGTGGTTATTTCATTTAACACTCACTGGCCACTTCATTAGGTACACCTCGCTAGGCCTGGGTTGGACCTCCTAGTTATCATAAGATGTTCACTGTGGTCATACAGGGATGGACATGGTGAGCAGTAATACTCATGTAGGTGGTGGTATTTAAACAATGTACAGTGCAAAAGGTGTCCTCGCCAGCAGCCTGAAGAGTTGAACAAGGTAAGATGGATCCGTGCTTTCATGTTACCGCTGTGTCCTTGTGTGCTGGCATCTTGAACTGTTGTCTTTCCATCAGCTCGAACCAGTCTAACCATTTTCCCCAGGCCTCTGGCATCAGCAAGGTATTTTCATTCAGAGAACTGTTGCTCAATGGATACTTTCACTTTTGCAGACTATTCTCAAGACGGTTGTGTGTGAAAACCTCAGCAATTTGTGAAATACTCAAAGCAGCCCATCTGGTGCCAACAACCACGCCGTGTTCAAAGTCATTTAAATCACCTTACTTTCTCATTTCATGCTTGATTTAAACTTTAGCAGGTCATCTTGACTGTGGCTGTGCGCCCAAATGCACTTAATTATTGCCATGTGATTGGCTGATTGGATATTTGCTTTAACAATTTGTGTTAACAAGTGTATCTAATGAAGTGGCCAGTGACTGTATATTATAAACTTGGATCTTCATATATCCAGAGGATTTTGGTGTCATCACTCTTTGTATCTGTGACACATTTATCACATTTCACATTTCTATAGGGGCTTTTATCCCAGTACAACAGAAATAGAGGTTGCTTGTAAGTATACTTCTACATATTTTTAAGACAAAATCCAAAGAAATAAATAGACAACATCCGTTTATTTTTGTAATTTGGCCAATCAGCTGTTTAGACCAATCTGCTTCCTGTATTGCGACGTACATTTCGTGCTTGGCTCTCGATAAACAATCTTACAAGTTAATTTATTTAAATGGAATGAAAGGGAGACGTAATCCAAATGGAATGATGGAGCGAATGCGTAATTGATAGAGAGACATTGAGTGTAATAGAGATTTGGTGGTGGAGAGAGAGAGAGATGGTTAAAAAGGAGGAAAGAGTCGTTTGGTTAATTGGATTAGATCTCTGCGCCACATGCATCACATTTACTTTTCCCCGGAGAAGCAGACATGCACGCAGAGCTGCAAGGACAGGAGCCGAGGATGAGCTGGTGTTAATATCCTGAACTGTCTGTCACATCATTCTCCTTATGTCTAGATTTTATCTTGGGATATTAAATAATGATGATTGTTTCTTTTGTCTCAATAATTTGTAGCATTTAATTTATTTCAGATATAATTTTGTAAAAGCGTCATGTTTTCAGAAGAATCAAGAAAATCAGAGAGAATACTTCATGCATCATTTCGGTCTCTTACATCAGTTCGGATTGTTGACATAATTTTTGCCTTTTTGCATCTTTTTGCACCTTTGTGGCTTTTTGAAAACTTTTTGCATCTTTTTGCTTTGTTTTTCATCTTCCACATCTTTTTTGTTCCTTTTTATATCATTTTATGTTACTTTTTGTCTTGTTGCGTCTTGTCTGGTTTGGCATCTTTTTGTCTATTTGCATCTTTTCTGTATTTTATCTCTTCTACATTAATTTTCTATTTTTGTTGATTTTCATATTTTTTTTTCCTGATGCATTTTGGACATTGTCTTTTTTCCTATCTTTGTGTCATATTTTACATCATCTTCTTGTGTCTTTAGTTTTGTCTATATTTTGCATATTTGATATTTAACATATTTGACATTGTTGTCTTTGCATTTTGCATTTTTTATTTTTTATCTTTCATGTTGTATTTTCAAGTTATCTGCATCCTTTACTCATGTCATTTTCATATCCTTTTGTCACTTCTTTTTATTTTTCATGTCATTTTGCAGGTCTTCCTTTTTATTTTTCATCTGTCTGTTCTTTTATGAAATCTTCATCTTTTTGCGTCTCTTTTATTTTCTTTAATCTTTTGTTTTTTTTAGTTTTTTGTGTGTCTTAAATCTTTTTTGCCTCTTTTTCAAAAATGCTGTGTTTTTGTAGCTCTTCATGACATTTCCGTCTCTTATTTTGTGTGTTTTATGATGCATTTTCTCTTTTTTTTTAACTTATACATATTTGGCTTTATTTTCATCTATTTTGTGTTCTATATCATTTTTAGTTTTTTGCATCTTACATAATTTTAGTCTTGGTTCTTTTCATTTTTGCCTGTTTTATTTTATTTTATTTTATTTTTGCTTTTGTTTTTGTTTCTTCTTACATCATTTTGTCTTGTCTTTTGTCATTTTCATCTTGTTTCATTTTTTACATTAAATTTAGTCTCTTAATAGCTTTTAAATGTTTTGCGCATTTTTGCATCTTTTACATTGCTTGTGTTTCTGTCATTCATATCATAGTGTCTTTTGTGCATTTTTTGACATTTCTGTCATTTTTGCATTTTTTTACATTTTCATGTTTCTTACATCTTTTATGTCTGTGTCTTTTATTTGTTTTCCATCTTTTTTAGTTTTTTTTGCATTTTTCATATCTTCTTACATGTTTTTTTAAAAATTGTTTGCACCTTTTACAGCCGGTTTCATTTGCCGGTGCTGCGGCGTTGGAGATGGGGAGGGTGACAGTGGAGGGTGGGGGGATTGTTTTTCCAGCAGTAGCTGCAGTGCGCAGCAGCAACCACCAGGTGGCTCATGTGAGCAGAGAAGGATTGAGCATCGT
>JAQQAE010015408.1:0-12058 GCA_029823295.1 Pseudamia nigra
GTGTGGGGTCGGGGGGGGGGGTGCTGCCGCCGCCGCTCCTTCTAAGCACAGAAACAAGGTGGGGCCCATTCCACGATCATGTTACGCACGGATGGAAAAAAAAGCAGAAGTTTAACCGAGCTGTGATTTTTTTTTTATAGTAATCTGGAAAATGCTGATGCAAACAGAGATGGCAGCCTCTTGTTTGTTATGTCTGCCGCCGCCGCCGCCGCCGTTTTACGCATTACGTTTTGTGCGTAAAGCCTTGGCACCCTGCTGTAGGCAAAATCAAACACCAAAACGTCCAGCTATTTCTGGGCAAAGACACATGTGATAGTGTTGATGAATAACACCAGGAATGGATTGGAAGCATACAGACAACACAGGAAAGACAAGGCTGGTGAGTTATGTCAGGAATGTGTTGTTAAGCATCCGAAAATAACGCAGTTGGAGCGTGTGTTTGGCCCTGATTAGGTGGCATCCTTCCATCTTCTTCTACATCCGCCTGATGTAAAGTGTCACTGAAGGGCTGGTTATCTCACCAGTACTGTCCGTCATCCATGTCATCAATATCCACCTCTCTGGCCACAGAACCACAGAATGTCAAGGAATCCATCTAAATAATAAATGGTGTCATCTTTTCAACAGGTACTCAATTTAATAACAACTATAAAGGGTTGCCATGTGCGATTTCAATTAAAGACGTTGAACAGTTTTTGTAATCTCAGGCTCTGGTTGTTGCTTTATTCTGCTCATGTTTGGGTATCTTCATTTTGGTAAATTGTGCCAAAGAGTAAATTGTGCCAAAGAGCCACTGGTCATTATTGAAAAACATTAATTACTAGAAAAATACTACATTTAATGTTATAAATGTTAGATTACACGGTTGCAACCTAAATTAAGTGTTTTTTGAATAAATGTATTTCAAATTTGTAGTAAAATCAACATTTTTGGCTTGTATTACCATGTTCTCTCCTACATAGCATATATACATAATGTTTACACAACCCTGTTTTCAAAAGAAGGTGAGTCAATGTGTAAAATTTAATATAAACCTTGTTTAATAATATGCAAAATATTAACCCTCCCCCTTAAGTGAAAGCGTAGCATGAAGACAACATATAGTAAATCATATCAAATGATATCATAAAACATCTCATCATATACAGAATGTCACATCTTATGCAATGTCAAAACATTTATTTCCATCCAGAGTTGCTTTTTTTTTTTGCCAACATCTTGTACTGACGATGGTACATGCTCCCTAGCATATTAAGCTTTTTTTCCATTAGCTTCACTGATAAGTGTTTTTCTTAAGGCTACACAGCTGTTTAGTCCCAATCTCTTGAGTTCTTTCACATTGCACATGTGGAAATGGTCTTAGTTTCACTGTTACCTTATTTTCCTGATTAAAAGTCGCGTTTTTTTTTTTTTTTGCATAGTCTGGCGAGGGGAGCGACAAATACATCGGAGCAACTTGTATTTTCAATAAGTTCGACTATAGGGTGCTTGTCACACTGACAGCCGCTAGAGGAGACGAGCCGCCGCGGGTGTGCGCCTGAGCACTGAACAGATGCGACCTGTTCTGCAGAGCGACTAATACACGTTTTTTTCTTCTTCATTAAGCATTTTTTGGCTTGTGCGACTAACATACCGGAAGGACATATCATCGCGGTAAAATACAGTAAATCATTTCTACTGTTGTTTTTTTTTTTACAATTAGACTTCATAAAACATTTAAGTGATCAGTGGTCACAATCATTCAAGGTTTTTTTTTTCTGACTACATTTCTTCTTCAAAGATGATGGTTCCCCACTATCCTTCCAGTTTTCAGCATCTCCTTAGATGTTTTCTTTGCTTTGTGTCAATAATTTGACCCTTCTGACACAGAGGAACATCTTTTCCTCAACCACAGGATGTGTCTTTGACATGGCTGTTTAAGAAATGAGAAGCTACTGTATCAGCTAGGGTTAAATAACTTGTTTCCAGCTGAAACATTATCATTCATGCAGTAATTATCCAATGGGAGGCTCTTACCTATTTGCTTAGTTATATCCAGGTGGTGGCTTTTTTTGGCCAGGCAGTTTATTTCACATCACAGCATATATTAAATATTGTATTGTGTCATATCATGTAATATGAAACAGATTTTTTTTTTTTTTTTTTTAGAAAATTACACACTCAGTTTTATTCTGATGCCTTTAACACATTTCAAAAAAACATTGAGTCAGGGTCATGGTCACCACTCTTTGTTTGGGAACTGAGGAGACCAATTGCTGTAATTTTGAAAGCGGAATGTTTGCCCATTCCTTTGTTTTCCCAGTCTCAGATTTCAGCAGCTCCACAGAGTCTCCTTTCTCATGTTTTGTTTCTACAATGCACCAAACATCTCCAGTAGGTGACACACAGGCCAGTTTAACAGCAGACTCATAATTACCATGTCATTTTCCAGAAAGCTAATTTCTCAGTTTCAGTATTTGACCTGCTGTTCTTGTGGTCTATTCAATGAAACATAGTGTTTCAAAGTTTTGCTCTTCTTTACATTCTAAACCTAACTTTTTTGGAAATAAGTGCCATAAATCTCGATGTTACAAGAGTTTGTGGTACAACCTGTGACCACCATCCTCCCATGTACAAACAAAACCTACATCCATGACCTCTACATCATCCATCAGCTCAGAGGTATTGCCAACAAGGACACCACCAAATGCTGTGAAGTGATAGTGTAGCTGTACATATTATTGTTAGAGTGGACCATAACAGTATAAATCTCATACGTTAAACAGGCAGCTCAGTCCTGTCATGCTATAACTCTTTCCATAAACACAGTGCAGCTCTCATTCCCTTCACTTGGCCACAGCTTCTGGAGAAACAAGAAAGGACCAAAGCACTTATCAGATACAGTAAAGACCCTGCACACCTTTATTATCACCTGAACTGACTGCCATCGCTATCTGAAAGCAAACACACAATGAGAGGAAGTTGACTTTTTTATGGTCATTCAGTTCCAGGTCATTCATAATTGATGCACACATTTTATTTGCATCTTTGTCTATGTTTTAGCTTGTACTTTACGTTTTTGTTCCATATTATTAGCCTGGTCATTCCTCTACTTTTGCAGAAATGTGACATTGCGGGCACATGTTCTCTTACAGCTTTACATTAAGTACAATACAAACCAAATGTGGGCAGCACCTATTAGCTTTACAAAAGCAACAGTATTCATCACCTTGGTAATGGCATTTACTGAAGATAATGACTCTGCCTTGTTTACTGTATTTACTGTAACTGAATTCTGCTTGTTTGCCATTTGAAGATTTTTTGGGAAGAATGCCTGTGTTTTTGTTTTAGGAGTTGAGGCCCACCAAAATCACAGGTGTAGATCTGGTCTGAGCAGGGGAATGAGTAAAATTCACCTAAATAGTCAATAAAGTCAGTAAAAATGAACAATGTAGTTTAAAAAAATGAGGAAATACAAACAAGATAAGCAAGGAAATGGATAAAAATGGACAAAATTATGAGGAAAATTAATAAAAATGAAAGACATAATGAAGATAATGAGTAAAAATTAACAAAACAACTAAGTAAATGAATTAAAATGAACAAAAGAATAAAAAAATTAAGAAAAACAAACAAGATAAGCAAGAAGATAAATAAAAATGAACAAAATAATCAGGCAAATTATTAAGATGAACAAAATTATCAAGAAAATCAGTTAAAAATAAAAAACAATAAAATTAGTAAAACATAAACAAAATAATTAAGAAAATGAGAACAAATAAATCAAATATGCAAGGAACATAATTAAGGAAATGAGTAAAAAAGGACAACAAAAAATCAGTAAAAATCATCAAAATAATGAAGAAATTTAAAACAATTAATAAAATTTAAATAATTAGAAAAATCATAAACAATTGACAAAATAATAAAGAAACTGAAAAAAGAACAATATAATTTAGAACATAAGTACAACTGAACAAAATAATTTAGACAAGGAATAAAAATTGACAAAATAATTTAAACAATGAATAAAAATTGAACAAAGTAATCAAGGAAATCAAGTTATTTGGTCAATTTGTGCTCATTTTGTTCGTGAATTAGTTTTCCTTTCACTTCCTTGATTATTTTGTTCATTTCTGCACATTGTCCTGTGTGTTTTTGTTCATTTTTGTTGATTTTCTTAAGTATTACCATTCATTTTTACAATTTTTTAAAATTTTTGTTCATTTTTTCTTTTCCTTGAACAATGCACAGGCCATTGTTCGTTTTTACTCAATTTTTCAATTATTTTATTAATTCTCCTGATCGTTCTGTTCATTTTTATTTATTTTACGGATTTTTTTGCTCATTTTCACTCATTTTCTTGATATTTTTTATTTTCTCATTTTTTTTCAATGTTCAGGCAAAATCTACATCCTTGCTCATGTGCAAAATGTGTATGAATGTGGTATGTGGGATGTGTTGTGTTTTACATTATTATTTATTATGTTGTTTCTTAATGGTTTGTGCATTCCTTTTAATGCTTTATTTTTTTACACTGGAGAGAATTTTGAACTTGAATTTTGCTTCTTGAATGGTAATAGTTGCCATTAGATGGCAGCAGAACCTCAGTATAGAACCCTGTCACACAAACAGATGTTGTTTTCCTCCTCTGCATCTTCTGGTTCTTCACCGAGCCACATGAGGGCTCTCCTCTCTAAATCTAACCCTCTGTTGTGCAGTGATGGATGTGATGTGATGGAAAATGCTGCCAGGCCTTTCATTGAGTCATACAGAAACAATCCAGTTACACACCTCTCGGTAATTAACACGATCAGAATTTAATTATGTGCGCTTTAAAGTATCACAGTGTCAAACAAATGGTAAAGGGGCAACCGAGGCCGTAACAATAGGTAATGACCCTTTGTTTTTTGCTGATGAAGGAAATTTGAAACATGAAAGATGAAACATACAATTAATCTCTTTATATCCAGTGAACACAGAGCTCGGTGTAACAAAATGCCCTGTGGTTCAAGAAGAGATGAAACCGAATATCCTGATGTGAGTTTCCTGGTTGCGTCACTATGGTTATTTTTGTTGGAGTGTGAAACAAGGAGAGTCTTAACAAAACCTGTGATACCTCCCAGTTTCAGACATCTAGTGAAATATCTTTTATAACATTCAAATCAGGCAAGACTATTTTTATCAGCTACTAAACATAGATAACATTTCAGTATTACCCTCAGTAAAAATTGCACAGATGTACATCACTGTATTTTAAAAAAGCAAAATAATCAAGAAAATGAAGATAAAATGCACAAAATGAATAACATGAGCAAGAAATGAACACGACATTTAGGAGAATCACCAAAATATCCACAAAATGAATAAAAATGAGCAAAAAATGTAAAGAGTAGTCACAAAAATGAACAAGATGCACAAAATGAATAAATGAGCAAAAAAATGAAAACAATAATCAAGAGAATGGCAAAAATAGTTGATATAACGAAGAAAAATTAACCAAAATGAACAAAATAGTGCAGAGAATGACAAAAATAATCTGTAAAATGAAAAAATAACAACAAATGACCACAATAATCATGAGAATGGCCAAAAATAATCTACAAAATGAATAAAATGAAAAATAAATGACGATAATAATCAAGAACATGGACAATAAATGCACAAGATGAATAAAATGAGCAAAAAATTAACATAACCGTAAAGAGAATGACCAAAATAATCCACAAAATGAATAGAACTGGGAAAAAAATAAAGCCAAAATGATTCAAACAATGAGCAAAACTAAAAACAAACAAACAAACAAACTCAATGAACCCAAAAAAATGAAGAAGTCAAAACATAAGAAGATAATACAGTCTGACCTGTCTGCTTGTGTGATAATAAAATGCATAAAAATGCACTTAATGTAACTTAGTTCCTTCATTTTTATTTAATGTTCTGTATGAAAGCTTACACTAAACATAAAAAATAAACAAAACAATCAAGAAAATGATCAGAATTTAACTAAATGAATGTAAATGAACCAAATAATATCAACAAACAACTGTTACGATTCAGTCTGCGTTACCATGGCAACAGATGCTGCATTGATAATCAATAAATGTCCACCGTCAGATAAAAAACAAGGAAATACTGTATGTACATAGAGATTTTTTTGTCACATGCTTTGACTCGGAACAAATCCATGGCCAGTTTTGGGCCACGACCACCAGTTGAGAACCACAGATCTAAGGGCTCCTTCGATGCTTCATTTGCCAAACAACAATCCATCTATCGCTGTGCGAGATTCTCCCCTGGTATCTCATGATGTGTTTGCAGTGTGCATCTTTGTGCCTCGGCAGCACTGGACCATATTGATTGTGGGGTGATATTTCTTCCCCCCGAGGTTCTTTTGAGATACTGTGACGGTGAAGGATGTGCAAGCAGTCAATACGCAGAAAATCTCAGGATTAATTGATTTCCAGGGAGTCTAGGCCTATTGTCAATGGTAAAGCATAAAAAGGCCTGTGGTGGTCGAGAAAAGAGATTCATAAAAGGTTCATTAAAGGTGATTTTAGCCACATGTAAGATTGAGCTTTGGACAGTGAATCAAATATTTCTATCCACTTTTTACTTTAAATAAATTAAAATGTGAATTTGTATGTATTTGACTTTGTATATGTGAAAGATAAACATATATAAAAGTAACAATTGAAGTTATTTTGTTCATTTTGATTTAATGCTGTGGGGTTCACATGACTAAATCAAAATAAACCAAATAAGTAAGAATATAGATGTTCACCAAATGACCAAAAATGAAGAAAATAAGAAGCAAATTGACCAAGCTGACCAAAAATAATCCACAAATTGGCCAAAAATCTTAACAAATTCCACAAAATGAACAAAAACAAAATTAAATTATCAACAAAATGTAAAACATTGATAAAAAAAAAACAAAATTTGACCAAAAACTGATCACAGTATTCCGCAAAATCAACAAAAATACACAACAGAATATGCAAAAATGACAAAAAAATCCAATTATTGTCCAAAAGCTGAATACAACATTCCACAAAAACCAACAAAATGTACAACCATTTCAATAAAAAATCTGAACTATGATCAAAACCACGAACACAGTATTCCACAAATGACCAAAATAAACAACAAAGTAATGAAATAAATAAAATGAAATCCAAAATTCCACAAAGTACCCAAAAATGTTCAAAATGTTTTTTAAATTTCAAAATGTGACCTAAGTCTGAAAACAATATCCCACAAAGTGAACAAATCTACTTTTTCCAACAGTTAAAGTCAAGTTCAAAGCAAAAATGATAAACATTAGGTGCAGCTTCAGCTATAAAGCTCAGAAATGTGGACATTAGATTAAATGTACAGTATGTGGTAATTAACTGGCAAATTCAACTCTAAGACTTGTGAACGACTTTCCAGCCCATATATTTGTTACATTTAACAGTCTATAGATGGAAAAACAAGCAAAAGCATTGCTCTTATAAATAAGCTGCCCACGGCTTCCTGTAGGGATGGTTTCTGAGAAATTAACAGCAGGTAATCCACCCCAGGCGAAGGTTCATACCTGGGCTTTAGCATCGGTTTCACCATACTGCAGAACGCATTCCTGGACACTGACTGTCGTGTCTGGAGACAAATCTGTTGCTGAAAGAAGATGACAGCGCAAGGCCAAATATGTCACTAAGCTGGTCTGAGGAGCCATGTATCTGTTGCAAGACTCCTTCACATCCTCCTATGGTGAGATATTATACCCCTGAGAAAGCACACCTCACTCCCACCTCATATCTACAGTTTGTCCACTTACCTCCACCAAAGGAGTGAAGGAAGGCTCAGTTACACATTGAGGTAAATTCATTCTGAGGGAATCAATACAAGCAAAATTTATTCAAGTCAATTAATGCATTGCATTTATGCAAGTGGATATGATACAATATGAAGCGTTTCAGTAGAAAAGTCAACCCCTGTTTAAACCCCATGTTTTTGTGTCGTTTTATACTCTGTATCACTGGTCTGCAACCTGTGGCTTCCAGGGTCACGTGTGGCTCTGTAGCCCCTCCTCAGTGGTTCCTAGGGCTTTGTCAGGTAATGGAAGTAGCGCATTGTAATAAAGCAAAAATAAACACTCAACCAGCAATTTTACGAGACAAATATGAGCAAAATAATCAGGAAAATAAGAAAAAATAATAACTAGTTTAAATGATACAAAAAATAATAAAACATTCAACTAAATGGATAAAATAATCAGCGAAATAGTAAAAAAAATGACAAAATAGTCTAATAAATGCACAACAAAATGAACATAGTAAACAAAAATAATGGCTAAATAATCAACAAAAACAACAATAATTCACATCGTGGAAATGAAAAAAAAAATCAGAAAAAAAGGAAAAAATAATTTACAAAATGATCTGACAATCTGCAAAATGAACAAAAATGAGTGAAAATGAACAAAAACAGTCTATAAATTGAACAAAAACAAACAAAATAATCAAGGAAATGAGCAAAAAAGTGGTAAATATCCACAAATTAAACAGAAGAATCAAAAAATAAGCAAATTGGCATTAACTTGTTGCTGGATAAAATGTGTCATATTTCATGTGACATGTAGAGGGTCTGAATTTTTTTTTTGCAGCTCCACACACTTATTTTATTTTATATTATTTGGTTATTTGGATGGTAAAGGGTGCCAACCCCTGCTCTATATTGTTAAATGTAATGTGTCTAAATCCAGATGAAAAACATGAATATTTGTCCTTAGAACAGCCACTGGGTTAATTTATCCCTCGACGTGTTTATGTTTAAAAAATCTTTAGACAACATACTTTTTGTGTGTGATATGAATGTCATTTATACCAATAAAGGTTAGTCTATTTTTTTGTAGTATGGCATGGTTGTTTTTCAGCCTGGTGGGTCATGATATTGTGGGCTGTGTGCTTTTTATAATTAATCTTTATAACTTGTTTTGATAATGATATAGCCTGTGTGTATTTGTAGTTATGGAAAGGTGCATTTGTTTGCATGTGTGCAGTGCATGGGACTCATCAAAAAGACAAATAGTCGGGAGCAAACAGATGGAATCTTAAATCAGTGATTCTGAATGTACATGAAGTTTAAATGAATATAGAAGCCAGTCACTGTTAATTTATGATTTATGGAGAAGGGGTGAGATTAAATAAATGTATTTTTCTCACTCCTTTTCCGTTTTCTATGTCGCTGATAGTGATAAACTATTATTACTTATATTTAATTTATTTTGGATTCTACGTACTTTTCATTGTAAATAAAGATTGATTGATTGATTGTTGATTCTTTACACATACTGTAAGGTGTGATATTTTTGTTTCATATTTATAGTTACTTTTTTAATTTACATGTTGAAATAAACTTTATATGAAATGTAATATAGGATTAAGGAGTTTTTTGTGCCATTTTTCTTTAACTAAAAGCATTCTTAAACCGTTCTTTTTACTTACTGTCATTTTTAAGCCCAGTGAGGTTTAGCTATGGGGAAATAATGGAATATCAACAAAGTGGTAAATCAATATTCTACCCTTTTGGACCATTCCTACCCAAGTATGTTTCCATAGAAAATGTCACCTTATTTCTTTAAGCATATTTGTAGAGTATAAAGTTTTGCTAACAGTACAATTATCCTTTTTGACCGTCGCGGTTTCCCGTACAATAAGGTTGGGTTGCCTGGAAACGTCGGAAACGTTTTGGAGAACTAACAGCGATGGAAAAGTATGAGAAAATCAAAGTAGTTGGAAGAGGAGCATTTGGGTAACGCCTGAGTTTATTTGTCAGTAGTAGCTGGTATGTATTTCTGTCCTGTAAACGGCATAGGGAGGTGCTGACACACCCGAATGGAGAAGTTAGTTTGAAGTCAGTTGTTGTAGTCTGTAACGGGATGTGCTCGAGCTTCTGAACATAGACTTGTGCAGAAAATAACGGAACATAGGATTTGATACAAAAGCAAACAACCGGCAGCTTTGTAACAGCATATCCACCCTCAGGTTCTAATATCATGGCACTAGGATAGCTTTTAAATTATGTTTTTGAGGCGCTAAGTGTTTAAAAGTTGTAAAGACGAGGGAACAATCTGTTCAAGTAGCACCACTTCGTATTTTTTACGATGATATTTAACATTAAGATCACACAGTGTAAACAATCCTTCATATGTATGTAAATAGGATTGTATTAGATCTGATCGATATAGATAAACTATTAATTTATGCCCTGTTTTTTTTCAGTTTTATGAACTATTAACGATTACTTCATAGAGATTTTTTTAGTGTCTCGTTCATAATATTTTGGACTGTCAGACAGGGGAAACTCAATAACAGTGCAAGAAACAACAAAACAACAGTATCATGCTCACATTCTCATTGTCAAGTGTAACACAAATCCAGACTATGCAGCGCATCAGTGTAAGATTTGTGTCATTTTACTCTTTCAAAGTCAAAATGCTTTATCTTTCATCATAAAGTATTTTGAATTGTCACCTGGTGAGTTTGTCTGAGTCTTAAAATTTTCTGGAGCAGGGGATGTTTGACCTATATGAACCCACAGTACAGATGAAACCTACACCCATGTTAATACAGATACAACAGCCAAACCAAATCCTGTAGTGTCACATTCACCTGTTAACTCTATTAATGTGAAACAATACCACACACATTTTCTTGTACTGTACAAGTCCATAATGCTTATGCAAGAAAATGCACTTCTAATGTTCTCTTTTTTTCTTCTCTCATCAGGATCGTTCATCTGTGCCGTAGGCGCAGTGATGGGGCTTTTGTCATTTTGAAGGAGATTCCAGTGGAGCAGATGTCTCGAGACGAACGCCTGGCAGCTCAGAATGAGTGTCAGGTGCTGAAACTGCTCAACCACCCAAATATCATTGAGTACTATGAAAACTTCCTCGAAGACAAAGCTCTCATGATAGCCATGGAGTATGCACCAGGTAAGATTACTGTAATATCTAATTACATGACCCTTTTTGTTCATTGTCTCACAGTTCATTTTTCCCATTGGTTTGTGCTGTACAGCTCTGAACCTTTATTCATTCTCATGTCAAGCCTGGGAGGCCTAACCAGAACTTCTAATATTAATCCCTGTGGTGGTGTTGTTTATGGAAATATGATTAGATAACTTTTCTGTTAAATCAGAAGGTATAATATAAAAGAGTCAGACTGACATTAAAGGATCCAGGATTATACAAGAAGGCCAAAACCAGATTGTTTTTATTATTCATTGACTCCCTCTTGTTTCCTCCATGCAGGTGGAACACTGGCTGATTACATACAGAAGCGCTGTAATTCTCTGCTTGATGAGGACACCATCCTTCACTTCTTTGTGCAAATCTTGCTTGCCCTGTATCATGTTCACAACAAACTCATCTTGCACAGAGATCTTAAGACACAGAATATTCTTCTGGACAAGCATCAAATGATTGTCAAAATCGGTGACTTTGGCATCTCTAAAATTCTTGTCAGCAAGAGCAAAGCTTACACTGTAAGCACACAAGTCTTCAACCTGAAATTAGAGTAATTTTATTGATCCCTAGTGCACAAATGACTATCTTTTTTCCCCACAGGTGGTTGGGACCCCATGCTACATCTCTCCAGAGTTGTGTGAAGGAAAGCCATATAACCAGAAGAGTGACATCTGGGCCCTGGGCTGTGTGCTCTATGAACTGGCCAGCCTCAAGAGAGCCTTCGAGGCTGCTGTAAAAGAATTTTATGAACAAAAATTACAATAAGTAATTTATAAATAATTTTTGAGTCGACAGCAAAGTTTGCTGAGTCACCCTAACTATGGCAAATGTTGCAGAAGTGAAGTGTTACTAAGAAGTGAATGTATACATATTCTACAAATAACACAATTGCAGACACCAGGTTTTTCTCAAGTTAAAGTCTAACAAAGATTGATTGGTGTTTCTGTTTTAACATAAGTCACAAATTTTTCCGCTTACGCTTCATTAAAGAGTATACAGGTCCTTCTCAAAAAATTAGCATATTGTGATAAAGTTCATTATTTTCTGTAATGTACTGATAAACATTAG
>JAQQAE010015410.1:0-12058 GCA_029823295.1 Pseudamia nigra
AATGGTAATATTGTTTATCTGGAATGAATTTTAGATCTTTGAGTCCATCTCATGAAAAATGGGATCAAAAACAAAAGGGTTGCGTTTATATTTTTGTTGAGTGTACATGAAAAATGACAACTTTGTCCACATAGGCATTTTGGACATTGTGGGCAGTGTACTTGAATGTACGTAAATGCTGGCATAAAATCACGTGACATGACCACGTGACAAATCTCTTAAGTGTTTATAATGAGATCAAGTTCAAAAACTTAATGACGGTGAAATATCTGTACCCCCCAGCACACAGCAACTATTTAAGAGTTAAACATTTCTGCAGCCTTTGCCACTTGTGGGATGCAGTCCTGTCTATTCAGGACTATTCAACATGGTTTGTCAGCTCTACTAAATGTCTAATAAATGACATATGGCACATCAAACATATCTGCTGAAAAGTGATTTCAGTAACAAGCACATCAGTCAGGTCTTCTCTGTGTCTTTGCACCAGGAAAGTTTCTATAAGTTTATACACATATCGTGGATCCATTCCAACACTGCTTGTACTGTGGCAACGACTACCAGACAATCACTGTTCAATTCCCTCCCTACATCTTATTCCAATGTCACTCCTCCCTCCGCAGTGCCAGCCTTCCTCGCACACCTCCGCCACGTGTCTGGACCGCAGGATGATTCTGGGGCGAGATCTGGAGCATGATGTGCTTTCCGATTAGCTGCCCGCTTTCATTTCGCTCCCTTCTGCCCCGACTGCACCTGGCATAGCCGGGGCTGTTTGCACACATCAAACGCTCCAGGTGGCTGGTCAGTCAGGCAGACAGTGAGAGGAAGAGGAGGAGGAAGCTGTAACAGTATGAAGCCAACACGAGAAAAGAGGACTAGGGCAAAGCCAGCACTGAGCTGATGATCACAGAGATGATCCAAAACAGCCCCTTGAGTCTGTTACACCATCAAATACATCACACTCCATCTCCATTATATGATCAAATTCAAACGTGCTGGCTGTGTGTGCACTCAGCTGAAAGTGGCCTGTGGGGAAAGTGGGACAGAGTGGGTCGAGAGGGCGAGGAGAGTGGAGAAATGAGACTGACTGAGGCTTCAAGCCCATTTCAAACCAGAAAACATAGAGATGAGAAGTTGGAGTAACAGACATGGTAGAAATGGAGAGGGACAGCTGCTGCCTTGGCCAGCCTCTGTGTTCTCGTACCCACAACACGGCCCTCTGCGGTGCACATGAGTCCCTCTGGCACCCAGCGCACAGTTGGGAGGTGAGGGGGTTGGGGTGGGGACGAGGTTCAGCTGGGCGACAGAGGGTTGATGGGAGGGGGCGCAGCTGGCTGCCAGAGAGCTTGCTGCAGCATGAGCGAGCAAGCATCAGAAATAAATGTGAGGATGTTATTAACTTCACCGAGGAGCAGTCAAATAGTTCTGAACTGGGCAGAAATTACTGGTGGACATTGGGAAAAGTTTGACTGTTTGGGTGGTCAGCAGGTGCACATTCATGAAACAGGAGCCAGACTTACCCCAGCACTGCACCAATGATTGATCCGGCCACCAGGCCACCCAAGCCCAGGTTGAGTCTGAAAAGGCCTCCAGTCACAGCTGCGCAAGCACAAAGATTCACAACCCAACTTTATTATTATCACCAGTGTAATCTCTGCATAAAATAACTTTTCACTCCCACTGGCGTATTTCCTTTTTTGGAATTCTCATTTTATTGCCTTATTCAGACATAAAATACATATGACTGAACAAACCATCACAGAGCAAGTCACTGTGTGTAATAATGTCAAATCTCTTAGATGTTTTACTCCTCATCAAATGACTGATGATGATATTTACAGGCAAAGTCTCATGGTTTACATCCGAGCAAACACACTGTTATGCAAGTTTAGTTCACATACACATGGTGTAAATGTGTCTCTGTTTGAAGCATGTTATACCCCATGTTATAAGCATGTTATACTGCACAGTGGAGTCAAATTATTGTACAGCTGGCTTGCAGAGACTAAAGACTGCTCATGATGCTATGATGACATTATTACTGGGTAGGTCCAGTGGAAGTGAAAGGTTTGTGAATGCAAGTGTTAGTGTTTTTTCCAGCTCTAATAAGAATCTGATGCATGGGCTGAATTAATCTTGAATGAAGTTATGATGTGCTTAAACATCAGGTTGAGTAATATATGCTGAAAGTCGCTGCTGTGGATCAGTTGTCTTTATAGGATATCATTTATAGGATGTTATGCGTATATTTTTTTGTGTCTATGGCTTATTTTTATTGCCGTCTGCAACAATGTTGAAAGTGAATTGAAGTGAATTGTTAAGATGAGGGAGAAAATGAAGGGAAACATTATGGAACCGAACACAGAATCATCATTTGGTTGCAAACAAAACCAAACCGTAGTGGCAACAGATTCATCAACAGAATTAGTAATAGTTATGTTCAGTTTTGTTTATTAATTTGATTTCAGAAACAGCTACTTACCTAAATATATGTTACAGCTTATCATTAAAGGTGCAGTCGAAGACGCTGTCAAACTAGCTAATAGTCCATTGTTTGTCACGGTCCACTGTAAATGATTAGACAGGTGACCTGCCACTCAACACGGCTTACAGCCTCATAGGTGCACAAGCTCATGCACTCAATAGTCACAGCCGTAGCTAATATGAAGCGAGCAGAGGTAGCTTATCTAACCAGAGGATTTCTGAGGAGAGACGGCCTGCATTTGAGATTCCTTCAACATCTGGTACAGGTAAAGAAAAGAACAGACATGCTAACTTGACAACTGTGAGGTTATAAGCAGTGTTGACTAGTTGGTTGTTTAATCATTTATATTGGTCCGCTTTGAACAATTAGCTGCCAGCTAGTTTGCCATCATTGTAGATAGCACCTTGAAGCAAGTTCAAACTTCAACTGAATCCAGTGAAAAACAGGCAATTTCTGATGATTCGAGTACACATGCTAATGATGACATGTCGATCTGAGGGCCAACCTTCAAAAATTCATAGCTAGAAAACACTTTAGAGGATGTTTTTGACAAGAAATCCCTAGCATGAACTGGGAGGTCCTGGAAGGAAATGGGTCAATGGTAAATAGCTTTAATAATATATACTAATTGTGACAATCTGTGCAGGTATGTTGTGTTCATAATCCACATCTGCTTCATTCCAACACTCATTATGATTATATGAACAATGCATCATGTGTCAAACTCAGTCCCCGGATCAACAACAGTAAAGAATACAATAATCATCACCAATCGATGATCGGTTCACAGACGACTCACCTCCTGCTGCAGCGTAATTGCTGAGGGTGTATTTGTCTCTGTACACAGACAGTCCAGTGCTGACAGAGCTGCAGAGGAAACAAAGCAGAGCAAAAACACAATTCAACCTCAAGTGGCTTGAAAAATTTAAGAAGTACTATACCATTAATAAGACTATACTGGAGATAATAATAGACTTCTGGTATGAGCAAACAAGTAAAACCTAAGTCTGCAGCAGATTGTGTGTTACTTTCCTGTCAGACTGACGATCGTCATGGTGAGTACGGGTGTCAGATGCTTCAGTTTAATGCATTATAAATCCAATATCAGTTTTTTTTTTTTTTTTTTTTTTTTAAATCGGGGTAACATTAAAAGGAAAGAAGCACAAAACTGAACAATGATGAACAAAATCATCCATACATTGACCAAAAAAGAACCAAATACTGCACAAAATTAAGAAAGAATGAACAAAATAATCAAGAAATTGAAAATAATTACCAAAATCACTCACAAATTGACCAAACAATGAGCAAAAACAATCAAGAAAATTTATAAAATGACTGAAAATAATCAAGAAAATGAACAAAAACAAAACAACATTTATCCAACAGATAACTGCAGACCAAAGTAAAAATACCATCATGTCTGTACACAGTTGAAAATGTTTGCAACATTCAAAGGTTTTTAGGGTTTTACATTTATTAAATTTAATTCACTGACACTTTTTTTGATGATACACAAATGAAAACATCGCAACTTAATGTTCCAATCAAAAAGCTGCAGGTCTGTTTTCATGATGCTGGTATTTTCCTCTGCTGAAAATGTATATGTTTGACATGGTGTTTATTTGTGCTTACTTGAATAAGGTGACAAATGCGGCTACTCTCCAGCTCCACCTCCATCCGTACCTCACGAAACCCCGGATAGCTGCGTTATGAGCCGAGCGCTGAGTCAGAGAAAAAAGAAAAAGTGACTTCCCTTTGAAACGTCGCCCAAATGCTCCGATTTACTCTCAGCATTCACTCACTCACCACTGCATCCACGCGACTCGTGTAGATTTCTGCCTGGCTGAGTTGAATGTACCTGTCCCTGGCGTGACGTGCAGCTGGAAGGCCTCCATAGACCAAACCAGCTAGAGCAGCGACGACGCCACTCTTGAGTACGTTTGTCAGCTCCTCCGGATGCTTCTGTGTTGCGCTGTGGAGAAATATATTTAGAAACTAAATTTAGAATAAGCTTCATGCAATCAGAAAACTTTGTCTATATCTGCAGAGAGAACAAGCAAAACACCAGTTACCTAATAAGGACACAAACAACATTGCTCAAATGATTCAGTATGAACATTTAACTGAAGTTTAATTAAAGACAGTAAGATACTGAATTAGTACAGGCTTTGGTCTCTACACAAAAGCAGTAGAAAAACTGGATTTTAATCATGTTTTTCTTCCAAATAGAGCCAAACTCAGGTATTGCATGTCTAAGGCTGACTCGGAAAAACTCATGTGCTTTTACTTGTAGACTTTACTGCAATGGTCTTTTGAAATACTCAAAAATACTGCTGCTCAATGAAGTGCAACTGTCATATTTTGTATAAACGACCACATTATGCAACATACTTAAGTAAATTTAGGAATATTTATGGTGTTCTGTATATTATTATTATAAAATGGATCAGACAAAATGGTGACATGATGGTGCAGTGGGTAACACTTGTGCCTCACAGCTAGAAGGTCCTGTCTCTATGCGTCAGCCCTGCGATGAACTGGCGACTCATCCAGGGTGTACCCTGCCTTCGCTCAAGTCAGCTGGATAGGCTCCAGCACCCCCCCCCAACCATCACGAGGATTAAGGGGTAGAAAATGGATGGATGGATCAGACAAAATGCAAATTTTGAGATATGTGTGAAATAATGACATGAAATTGTGTTAGATTTCAATGTGTTTACAGGATTTAGTTACTTCTCTCTGGCCATCAGACTGCTCAATGCCAATAACACCCTTGTCCATTGAGCTATTATTTTTCAATCACAGTCAGAAGCGTAATACTGTACTACCGTATACCTGAATAGCTACTGTGGATAATGATAGTTTAAAACATGATAAATGGCCAAACTAATTAACTGATTATAATTTGTAATACAGTGTTTCTACATGAAAAGTTGTTACATATGGAAAAATGAAGCCACAACAACACACTTACTCTCTGTCAAAAAGGTCCTTGATTCGATCCCATCCAGTGTCTGGGAATTCTGGCTTTCCCATGATGCTTGGCATGGTACTGGGATTGTTAATGTGCGCAAGACTGGTGGGGGAGGGTGAGGATGAAGATGGAGACGAGCGCATCTGTGCGGGCTGGGTAGCAGCCACATCAGCTGCGTGGACCCTGGGGAACAGGAAGCAGAAGGAAAACGGCCTGGCGCTCTGGAGGAGGCCCTGTTGTGCGCCGGTGCTGGGCGCACCCTCGGGGTCTGAATCTGCCTGTCGTCTCTGCAGGGCAGAGCCTGTTACGGGCCGCTCAGGGTGCATCATGCTTCAGCTGGCATTAGGCTGTGGCAGAGAAGCAGAAACACATGGCCATGGGATGGGACGTTGCCTTTTCTTAAACTCCATCCCCAACACAAATAGCCTTAAGGCGAATGAAAGCCTGGCAGGGCTACACAGGCTGTTTGACTCTGCAGCTGTTAAACTGTCAAAACACAAAGGAAACACTGTCCACACTCTGAAAACACATCCCTTTCAGGATTTCACACACCATCACTGAGCCTTCAGTTATCTCTACCCTTTGGTGATTTGAGCACATTGGGCAGGCTCATCAAGGTCAAAGGTGAAGCAATTCCGCTAAATATCTCCTATCATTTATGTATTCAGAATATGTACTTAAGTAGAAGTACAAATAAGTAGAAATATGTATCTGAACATTAAAAGTAATCACTATGCCGCAAACAGGATCTCTTTTAATTTTGAATTATTAAAGATTTTTTTTTAATGCCAAAATTGTCGCTTTAATATATCACCGATCCGTGAGACCCACATGTCAACATGTCAACTTTTCATTAGCACACAAAAACAGCCTTGTTTTTTAGACAATGCATTTTCCAGCAAAGAGCAATTTTTTAAACTCAACCCATGATGAAACAAGTTAGCCATCTCCACCAAAACATCAACAAGTACATTTATATGTAAAAACAGTACACTACTGCTTGAGGCATAATTCTGCTCAGTCTGATAAATGTTGTGTGTAGTGGTGTAAATGTGCAGCTCTACACAACTAACAGTAGAGGGCGCTAAAAGCCCATGTTTGACCATTATTTTATAACATGCATGTCGTTGCATTGACTGTATTTGTCAAACATTTCACCAAGCTATTATTAATTCAGCTTTAGAGGTGTTGTTTTTTTGTTTGAACGCTTATGCATGCCACATTATTCTAAGATAGAAATAAATCACCGTTTAAGTCACAGACCAAGCTATTGTTTTCTACGCATCATTTTCACGGGACATTTTAATTTCACACTTGGATTTATTAAGGCATAAAACACAAGATTATGTCCAATGTCTCCATTCCATGCAGGTGCATCAGGTCAGGGTCTTGAATGCAACAGAGCCACGGTTCATTTGAGCAGCTACACCCGTGTTTTCACCTGCAAACACGTCTGCTGTGAAAAAGCTCTACTGCTCCTATGTACGTCTCAGTGTTCTGATAAATGAATAAACGAACTGTCACGGGAAAATACACAAGCATTTGGACTAAATATTCAGATAGTTATTAAAAATCAACACCAATGACAAAAGTCCCGTATTGTTATACGTGCCTCAACTATGTATGTGTAACGAAAGGAAGATTACATTTACTCTACTACTTGCAAGTTACTTTATCTATTATGTCGACACACGTAGTAGTTAAATCACAGTTGACATTAGACCATATAGACTGATATTAGACATTAGCTGTTAGCTCCTAACCAAATACTACTAATATCCAAGCTAATGGTTTAAAACGGGCTTACCGGTAGGAGATGCGGAGCTTTCTGTACAACTGGCGTGTATTTTTCTAAAATCCAGCACCTCTGTGTAATGTACATTTATTATAGTCAATGTTGACAGTTCTGTTTTATATTTGTCCTTCTGTTCGACGCTGCTCCAGCTCCATAACTTCTGCCGGTGAGTTACATCTGAGGACACACTTTAAACAGCGCCCCCTGCGGCCGGAGGATGCAACCACACATATATGAACTCTGTGCGTCCATATACAGTAGGAGTCATTTTTAATTCGTCGAACTAATATTACACCAAACAAAAATTCGATAAAATGATTACAAATAAGCTATCTTAAAACTTCAAGCGAAATATTAATGTGTACAAAAATGAGCAAAATACTCATACTGATTAAAATGAACAAAATAACTGAGAAAAAGCAACAGACTAATAATCAAGAAAAATGAACAAGAAATAAACAGATCAGTCATCAAATACACAAAAATAATAAATGAAACATGAGCAAAATAGTCAGCAAAATCTACAGCAATGAACAAAGATTGAACAAAATAAATAATTCACAGGACAATAAAAATGCTAATAAATAATACTAAAAAAATATCAAGATAGATTGAATTATCGGTAAAATACACAGAACTGATCAAAATACAATAAAATTGACTAAATTTAAAAAAGGACCAGCAAAAAAAAAAATCTAACTAGTAGTCAAAATGCAGAAAATACTCAAAAAAACTGAACAAGAATGCAAAGGCATAACTCTTAATCATTACACTTAATGTAAGCTGTTCAAATCATCAAAAATCAAATAACCACACAGTAACAAAGACATAAAAGGCAAAAAGAGTGAGCCTCTTCTGAACCAAGCTCTTTATTCATTAAAAAAAAAAAAAAAACATCAGTGAAAATGTGAATGTTACACTTTATCCAGGCACATAATCACAGCATTTTGGTCAAATCAACACATGATGGTCCATTTGTAGCACAGTGAAACAAGAAACACCTGTCTGTTTACAGCACAATGTGAATACTACAACATATTCACTGCAACAGTAATACATCATCATTTTTATTATTATTATTATTATTATTGCCACCAGAGTCATATCAAAATGCACATACAGTTAAAAACTCCAAATATATGTTAAAATAATATTGTATCAACAGTCTTTGATGCTGGCACTTTGTGTGGAATTAATTGTTGCCTAGTTTGCAAGTAATTAAAAGAACATATGTGAATGTTATTGCTGTTTTCAACTACTTCAGACAGTTGTAAAGAAATAAAGATGGAGCTCCAACCGGAGAGGCCTGGTACCGATCTACCCATCAATGCCATAGATACCATGTCAGCCACTCGGGATCCAGCTTATTTATGTTTGGGCTGAGAGTGACTAGAACCATTACAGCAGGGTTTCACTTGAGGCATTAAAAAAATGACAAGTTTGCAGGAAAATATTACAACACAGTAACAGTCTACACATCCATGACCAGCCTTTGACATAGTTTTAAAGGCACTAAATCACTTAAAGTCTCTGTTGATGGCTAATGCATACGATGAGGTTTGAGGGCAAATTCAAAACATGACAAAACAAGTGGCCATGTCAGCAGTTCCGCTGCAACGGATTGTTATTTTTTAAGAAAGTCCTTGAAGCACAGTGATAGTACGTTCCCTTCTGTTGGTTGGAGTTGGCATTGAGCCCGCTAGTGGTGTTTGAAGGTATGGCAGTGTCATTTAATTTGCATTTAACAGTATTGCTACCAAGTGGACTTTTCCTGATCTATACCAGACGTGCACCCTGTAACTGATCTTCCTGTAACAATATGTGGCCTAAAGGAACATTCTGCATAATAAAAATACACTAATACTCAAATTTTCTTGCTATTGTTCATCAAATATCTTTGAATGAGCATGAATTTAACTGTTCATGTATGAAACAAAATCTCGGGTTGCACAGTTAATCAATCTGCAATTAATCACGAAAGGCCACAATTCAAAGATTCAGATTTGAGAGAACTTATGCTGAAATAATTTGTAAACATGGGAAAATACATCTGTTTTATGGTGGCAAGTCCTGTGTCAAACAGCCAAGAAGAAACTGATGTTTAAGTTTAAATTTTTATACCCGTAACCGAGCAAGTCAGTTCAAATCGGGATCACTTTGGCAACAATGATCGCAATAATCACTTGTCCATCACATCGTGCAGCCCTTCCAAGATCTGTACAGATGTATCAGTGCATCCCTGCTAAAACAATGCATATTTATGCCACTATACGCATCAAATTACCTAAAATGTGGGGTTTTTAGTGGTGGGAATAGGTAGACCAGGTGCTACGTCTCAGTGAATAAATCCCATGTAGCCTTGGCAGCGATTACATTCATTAGAGTCCACTATCCCGGCGTCTCATAGCTCTGTCTTGCTGTGTCTGTGGATAATCTGGTTGTAGCTGCTCCTTAGTTTGGGCTTGTAGGCAAGAAGTTGAGCAAACTCGGTGAGGAGTCTCTCCCAGTAGCAGGAGATGTCTTCCATTTTCAGGTGCTCCAGGATGAACTGTTTACCCCTGAGCAGACAAAAAAAGACAGCATGTGAATCCAAACTTTTCATTACATGGCTGCTGTAGTCAATTTACAAGGCACTTGCAGGTATCAGACATTAATACTTTTCTGAGATCATTTTAACCGATCTTAACTTCACAAATCATCCTCAACTCACTCCAACTCCACAGGTAAATCTAAAGTCTAGAGAACATGATTACATTCAGTTCTCCCCATTTTATCTTCATTTAATGAATCTTTGTGTAACATCTTTAGGGATTACAGTCTTGATTGTTTGGTTTGAGTCTTAAATGTGAAAGATGGGACGTATTAAAATAAAACATTAACTTTTTTTATTCATATTAAACAAGTTAAGCTTTAAACCAACAAAGATGAAGAACAAATGAACAGAATAAATCAGAAAATGAACAAAAAATTAACTAAATAAACCACAATTTGACCAAAAGAGAAATAAAAGAAATTTAGATGAAAAGAATAAAAAAATTATAATCCATAACATGGAAAAAATAGCCAAACTATTCCACAAAATTACCAATGACAGTAAAAATTCAAAAAGTGAACCATAAATTAAGAAAATATTTCAGAAAACAAACAAAAATTAAAAAATAAAAATTCAAGAAAAGGAAAATAATAAAGATAATAATGAAGAAAATAATAGGAGAATATACAAGAACAACCACAAAAATCCAATAGATTGACCAAAAATGACTAAAAAAAATCTGCCCCCCCCAAAAAAATTAACAGAATTACAAAAATGACTGAAAACAAACAAAAATAAAACATATAGAAGAAAATAAAAAGTAATAAAAATAAAAGGGAGAAAGGTGCAAGATGAAGAAAATAATCCAGAACAAGCAAATCCAGAAAATTAAATAGCAATACGGAAAATCAAAAAAAATTAAGAAAATAATCAAGAAAATGAAAAACATAAACCAAAATCCTCCACACGTTGACCAAAAAGGAATAGAATTACAAAAATGACATAAACTAAACAAAAATGAAAAGAGAAAATGGACAGTAATGAAGCAAATAATCTGGAAGAAAAAAAAAATGAAGAAAATAACCCAGAAAAAGACAACAAAAATCAATAAGTTGACTAAAAATGAGAAAACAAAAATAAGTAAACACAAATGAAACAAATTTAACAGTAACAGAAAATAATCCACAAAAAGAACAAAAATGAAGAACGTAATCCTGAAAATGAACACAAATTGACAAAAAAAATGGAAACAAATATTAAAGAAAATGAAGAGTAATAAGGAAAATAATCAAGAAAAAGATACAAAATGAAGAAAATAATCTACAAAATGAAAGAATATGGGCAAAATATTCCAAAAATTAAATGTGCGACTCGTGAAAGTCCACAGTGTTGTTACCTGTTGGCAATCTCCAGCGCGACGGCGTCGTTCTCTTTGACAAACTGCAGCAGCTCCCTGAGGAAACGGGACGAGTTAAAAGCAGCTAGTTCAAAGGACGTGGATGGTGTCAGGGGGTCGGATGTGGTGGTGGTACCTGACGTCAGACAGATCTTGTTTGACGGGGATGTAGTGGACCCACGGCTTCAACTGCGGGTAAAAAAACTCCTGCCACTCGTCGCCCACGTGAAACACGAGGGAGCCGCAGAGGAACAGGTGTTTCAAGCGAAAACTGGCCGCCACACCCCGGAAGTTGAACAAGTATCTGCAAAATACAAAATATACATGTAACAACAGGATTTTAATGTGATTAGGGATAGAAAAAGACCAAATTAATCAGTCTAGAGATCATTTTAACCAGTTTAAGGACTGCATTAATCCATAACATGTCTATTTTTTACTGTAAATTAATCTACATGTACCACTTTTATGTATTTCAGTCTATAAATGTGGAGGATTAGATGCTTAAATGATTATTTGCTAATTTGGGTTTAATGTTATAATATTAGAATGAACCAAAACTGGAAACATAATGAGAAAAAACAAAAATTAGCAAATTAATCAAGAAAATACTGTATGAATAAATAATAAAAAAAAAACATCCAGAAAGGCACCACAAAAATTAAAAGGAGCACAGAATTAACTAAAAAAAGGCTTCAAGATGGATAGTGATTTTAAACTGGACAGCCAAATTTGATCTGTTGTGAAGTCTAGTTTCTTTCATTTAAGACGTTTGGCAAAGGTGAAACCCTTTCTTTCTAAGCAGCATTTTGAAACAGTGATCCATGCCTTTATTTCATCACGGCTGGATTACTGTAATGCTCTTTACGTTGGTG
>JAQQAE010015411.1:0-12058 GCA_029823295.1 Pseudamia nigra
TTCACTAAGGGGTGTACTCACTTTTGTTGCCAGTGATTTAGACATTAATGGCTGTATTTTTTGTTATTTTGAGGGAATAATAAATTTACACTGTTATATAAGCTGAACACTGACTACGTTTCATTGTGTCAAAGTGTCATTTTTTCAGTGTTGTCCCATGAAAAGATATAATTAAATATCTGCAGAAATGTGTGTGTGTGTGGGGGGGGGGGGTGTCCTCACTTTTGTGAGATACTGTATATTATATTAGGTATAATATAATAATATAATGTATATGATATAATATAATATAATATAATATAATAGTATATATTGACATATTGTAAAAAAAATCACTTTTCTATTTTCCTTTATTTCTGTTCATTTTCTTGATTTTGTATATTAAATTTATTCACTTTGTTCCTTCACAGGCTTGATATAATATATCTAATATCTCAATTCAATTCAATTGTATTTGTATAGCACCAGTCATAATCAACGATTATCTGTAGGTGCTTCAATATTATATCTAATTTCAATTAGATATAATATTATATATTAACATATCCTAGATGAACCTTACATTACTTCTAAGTTTGAGATGGATTGAAAATTATATTTTCTTATATAGCTGAGTTTCAAAATGTATGTTGACATCTTTAAGTGATTTTTAAGACATTTAAAGTTTAATTGACATATAAAAAGATCTTCAGTCCTTTAAGGATTTTGAATATATTTTATATGTGAACTGAGTTACCTGTTAAGCTGTGATCCTGGTGTCCTCAGGTGAGCTGAGTTCACTGCACAGCAGAACGCATGACAACACCAGAGCACTGAGTTCACTGACAGGCCTGTGTTTCATTCCTTCTTATGTTTTTCACAGAGGTGCAGCGTCCTCACAGAGGTCATTAATGAAATGTTTCCTTTTCAGTTCACTCATCCTAGAACAGTCAGATGCTGCTGTGGCCTCTGATGCACGATTACCACATAAATGTGTGTCCACAGAGATTTGTTGTAGATGAAGGACCAGATAATTCCGCCGAGATGGTGTCAATGTGCCTGTTATAAACTATATTTAATGGCAATAATGAAAGTCACACTGTAGTTTATGTCAAAGGAATTTGAACACTGGACCTGAAGGACAGTGCCCCGTGTGACTGGGTCTACGGTACCAATGGATCAGCATGGATGGAGTAGTGGGTATACACTGGACTGCTTTTAATACTAAAAACTTCAAAGGAAAGTGCAACTAATATGACAAATATTGTATATAACATGCTCTTCATCTGGTCACATTTAAAGTGAGATTGTTCAGCTGTTAATTTCAGGACATGATAAGTCTCTCCTTGTAATCATAGTGTTTCAGTGAAGCTGTTTATTAACTGTATATTTTCAACAACTGGCACATTCAGTTAGTCTGTATGTACAGCAGCCATATTTTCTTTTTTTTATAAATATATCTCACATCTTTATCACGTTCTATGACGAGATGTTTTTCTGCAGGTGAAAAATAAGCTTCTCATGTCTTTTCCATTGTCTTCCTGAAGCAGATCAGTGATTCTGTCATCGATCACAGTAGTCTATCTAAGTTTGCTGTGAACGTGCAGTTATCCTAGCTATGTATGTCTGGTTTGACAAAGCTGCACCGTTTCATCATGATTGGCCAATGTGCAACTGATTAATCCTGAATGTGCATCTTAAACTTTGTCGAGCCGCACTTTTCCAGTCATTCCGGATTTCTTAATTCTACTTTTGTGCTATACCCCAATGTAAGGACAACAACTTTACTCGACACTTACTCAGAGATGACAACAAAAGAGATGGTGCAGAATTTAAATCTGACCCACGATAAACAGTGACAGATAGGAACCAAAGTTACTTTCACACTGTAACTGTGAAAGTAAAACTGTATTTGAACGACTTAAATATTATACATAAACATAATGTACATAAACCAAAAGTGGAATGTGCACAGTAACTAAGGTCACTGTGTTGCATTGCTGAGCCAGCAACATAAAAATGTCAGTGTGTTTGGTGGTGAGGGTTGTTGTCATTTCGGCCATTATTTAATGTGACATCTTGATGACAAATAACCGCTATGTCAATTTCCTGTTTGCGTTCCTTGTCGGCTGTGTCTTTTGTCATGTCTCCAAAAAAATCATTGTGCATCTACACCTCCATCCAGTCCTAAACCCCCCTGGACACAGATAAGGCTTTGCTGTGCCACCATCAGACTTTGGAACTCGAGCTTTGTTTCTCTGATGTAAGATTGTCTGCTTCAGCCTGAGGGATTAACACTGCTAATTCACTGTTTTGGCAGGGGGCGCCTTTGGTTTTGCTCATGCAGCACAGTGGTTGCAGTGCCACAGTGAGAGGAGACCTGCAGTGTGTGGGTATAGGCTGTTCCCGGCAAATATCAACACCATTTAAGAAGCTATTGATAATGATGGCTAAAGATACTGGGTATACAGGAGCCACATAATGTCTGCATTGTCGTTACATAGAATTTATTATGAGGGAGAGTTTACATACAAAGATGTCATTTTAAAGGAGGCACATTGTGCAAAAATTAGGTTTCATGTCCTTTCTCATAAAACTATTCAAAACAGGCAATAAGGATAATGCTAAAATGTAACAGATCCTTTTCAGATAACTGGACCTGAAACAATCCGTTTGGATTTAAGGATATTGGTGATGTCACAAATTGACAATTACTGTCCTCAATCCATGTACCGAGACCACCAGAGCCACCAAAACCATCCTGCCATCTCGAGATGTGTAATGTATTGCACCAGGATGGTATCTATGGCACAGACAGGAAATGGGTGTGATCAACAGGAGCACATTTGGATTTAAAAATGTGCTTTGAAACAGCCTTAAAATACACATTTGAAGGGCATGTAAGAATGAAATTAACTTATTAAAATGGGATAAAATATATCTCCTTTAAAAAGACTTAATCTGACTCTATTTTGATCTGCCAAAAATATAGTTCAGCATCTAAAGGCTCACTGCATAGGATTTAGTGGTGTCAAGAACTGAATTTGAAGTTTTCAAGAAACTAAATATCTAGGAACCCATCCTTTCGGAGTGATTTCAGAGCCTAGAGTGGCAGCAAAATTGCAAAATGGGGATGCCCCTAATAAAAACAACATGGAGATTTTTTTTACTTTAATAAATCAATTATACATTGTCATTTTCTACCTTGTTGTGTCTTATTTGTCTTTTGCATGGCTTTTTGTCTCTTACAAAATCAGATTGTTTGTTTACATGTTGTCCTTTTACAGATTAAACAAAAAAAAACTTTAGATTTTCTTTTATCCTAGTGTCTCCTGCATCCTTTGTTTTTTTGTACCTGAAATTATTTTCATCTTTTTTGTCTTCTGGAATCCTTTTTTTTTTTTTTTTTGGTCTGGCTTCGCTGCGGTGCAGTGGTTAGCACCGGTGCCTCACAGCAAGAAGCTCCTGAGTTTGCATCCAATGCTGGCTGGCAGAGCATTTCTGTGTGGAGTTTGCATGTTCTCTCCATGTCTGCGTGGGTTCTTTGTGGGTACTCCAGCTTCTTCCCACATCCAGATACATGCACTAGGGGTTAGGTTCATTGGCCACTCTAAACTACCCATAGGTATGAATGTGAGTGTTGGAAATGCTTCAAACCTACATGTTATAAAAACTGACTGCATAAAGAGTCATTTTTGGCACTGTAAGTGTCCTGTCCGCACTTTTACTCACATCTCTTCTTCTGAAAATTCTTTTTGGGCTGAAGTGTAGTACCAGCAACTGGACACTGGGGAAATCAGTTTCAAAACTTAGTGGCTGTCTGGTTTCTGGTTCTTCCATGGTTACTATGCATTGATAACATGTTATTGCACCTTGGGAAAACCTTGAAAACTACAGTATCAATGATTTAAAGCTTGTGTTGTTAACAGACTGAACTCTTATTGAAAGTTATGGTAGCAATTCCCTTAGATTCATTTCCTGAGTCACTACACACAAACAACTGTTTGTGGAAACTCAATAGGTCTCCCCTCTTACAAATAACACTGCATTCAGTATTGTGATTGCCCTTTTATGAAACATGAAAACACTTTTCATATCTGTGTCAGTCACTCACTATTCAAACAGCATTTTTCAGAGCACAAATGGCGGAGCATGCCAGACACAACCCAATTTGTATCGCGCACACCTTCAGCCCACTCCAGCAAAGTGCACCGCGGCGATGTTCATATTCATTTCCTCCTGATTATGTCTTTCTCGTGTCTGTGATTACTCCCAGACAGCGCACTGGCCCCCGCTCATTTCAGAATACATCGTAAACAATTTACACGTCATTAGTTTTGTTTTGATCATATTTGTTTGACGAAATGTCTCCCTGCATGGTGAGCGCAGGGTTATTTACCCCATTTAGAGGCCCAAGGAACGCCATGTGGGATGTGTTATGTTGCAGCGTGTGATTAATTGTCATGGCTCTGTGCAGAACTTAGGATGACACTCAATGAAAGAGGTGAAGCATGTGTGCCAAGTGTGGGAGTGCTGCTGATTAGTTTATTAATCTTTGCAAGTAAAATAATTAACTGTACTAATGAAGTGCATTTAATTCAACAGCAAATACAGTACTGTTCAACATGGCATAGGTCTAGGGGGGGATTTGCACCCCTCAATATTAGTAGCATGCAGTTTTAAGTCATGGTTGATCATTTCGCTCAGTTTGTTTCTTATTTTTGTTATTTTAATTCACTATCTACTCACTTTGTTTCATTAATGTCTCACTGTCTTGACTGTTTTGTACATCATCTTTATTGTTTTGTTCATTGTTTAAGTTTATCTTTCTGTTTTGCACATTTGTCTTCATTTTGGACATAATTTTGTTGCTTTTTTCGACTGCTTTTTACACATTTGTTCAGTTTGTTGCTGTGACTATTTGGTTTCTTCTTTCGCTCTTTGCTTTTAGTGTAGTAGTTCACTGTCCTGACTGATTTGATCACGTCTCGTCATTTTTGTCATTGTTTTGTTCCTTTGTCCAATGTGTTTATGATTGGTGCATTTTTGTTCATTTTGTTGATTAATTGGTTAATTTGTGCACTTTAATATATTGTTTTGTTATGTATTCCTCTTTACTTTGAGCATAATTTTCTTCTCTGTATAATTTTCTATGTACATACTTGTTCATGTTCCTTTTTGGTTCATTTTTCTTCATTTTTTGGCATTAGTTTGTTCTTTTTTTGGCTCAATTGGTCAGTTAGGGTTAGGGTTGTTTGTTTTCATTTGCTTTGTTCATCTTATTTGTTCTTGAGTATTTTGTTCATTTTATTTATTTATCTTCAATTTGGGCATCATATTTCCTTCAGTTTGCTACTTTTTGTTTATTTTGTCTCCTTGTTGTTTTGTTCATTTTGTGGGTTGTTTTATTTATTGTTTGTTTCTCTTCTTTGATCTTTGTTTTTGTTTAGTTTGCTGCTCATTTTCTTTGTGTTTCTTTATTTTATTTTTAACCACTTTTCTTCATTTTTGTCTGTATTTAGCGGTAAATTGTCCTCACTATTTTCTTTAATTTTGTTCATTTATCTTCATTTGGGAAATTATTTTGTTACTTATTTGTTCATTGTTGCTCATTTTCTTGATTATTTTGTTTGTTTCCTTTTAATTTCTCCTCATGTTAGGCATTAACGTGTGTCCAATTTTTTTTAACTTTTTTGTTCATTTGATCACTTTGTCTCGTTCACCCCGTGTCATTTTCTTGATTATTTTATTCTTTTTGTGTGCAAACATCATCACTACGTTGTCCCTTCTTCATTCAGTTTATTACTTATTCATGCAGTTTTGTTCATTTTGTCACTTGATTCATTTTTGTTCATGTGTTTGACTATTTTATTTATTTTCTTGACTCTTTTGGTCATCTCTTGGATGATTTTGTTCAGTTTCCCTCCTAGCAGAACAACACAAATTGTATTAGCTCAAAACAACACAGAAAATGTGTTTGATGCTCAAAATGTCCAGGGGGATACAGAGCTACTTGATTCAAAATGT
Organism: Pseudamia nigra; assembly: GCA_029823295.1. Classification (NCBI taxonomy): domain Eukaryota; kingdom Metazoa; phylum Chordata; class Actinopteri; order Kurtiformes; family Apogonidae; genus Pseudamia; species Pseudamia nigra. Next base: position 6,007 of record JAQQAE010015411.1, read on the forward strand.
TGCCCCCAAAGCCTACACCACTGACACAAGCTTAACGCACAGTACCAGTACTGAAAGGGTAAAAGGGCATCTAGGCAATTGTGTGCGTGTGTGTGTGTGTGTGTGTGCATGCTCCTTGAAGTTGTCCTGCAGGGGGCAGTAAATTGAAGTAAACACTGGCTGATGCAAGTCAAAGCAAATACAAAGTGAACCCGATCACATTAACATGCAAGCAGAGCATGAAATATAATAATGTACACTCTGTGTCATTCTCTTCCTGTGATCTGCACTTACTCATATACAGCAGATAACGTCTGTGCTTGTTAACAGGTTTAATTCAAGCTCTTTTGTTTGTGCAGGCAGAATTTACCCACCCCCCCGACACACACACAGTACAAGGTGAACAGTAATTTACTGCTCAACACTGTTTAAAGAGCACTGTATTTAACTTACTTTATGATGTAATTTTTCCCATGTGTGCACAGAAGAAAAATGCAACAAAACAAGCACTGCAAGAAAAAAAAAGTAGGTACAAGTTAATATTAATGTTATCATCAAGTTTCATACATCGCCAGAAAAAACAACACAACAGATACTGACACGGAAGAGGCGGAAATGGTCGCGGTGCCAGACGCCACTGCTGATCGCTTGCCTACAATCAGTTAATTGGCAGGTTGAGTAAAGCCGGGCACTGGCAGCAGGTTCAGCCTCAGCTTTGTTTTCTCTCTTTATCTGTGGGCTGCTAGACGGCTTTTCCAATGGAAGTCGATAGCCTGGTTTCTCTGCTCTGGCATCGCATCAGGATAAACACCCCAGACACCACTGACCTCCCTTTTGATTCAATGCGACAAGATAAATACTGATGGAAATATAAAATTATGTTATGGGAACATAAATGTAGGGTAAAGAGATTCCCAAAACGTTTTAAAAGTGGACATTTTCACAAAAGATGACGGTCTTGACTAGTGTTGAAAGGCAAAATCAAACTTCAGATAACGTAAAAACTTAAAGCTGCTTGCAATGTTTACAAGAAAGTGAACTGTCAGGCATACAGCAATTGGGAAACCCCCCCCCCCCAAAAATGTATTTAGTTTTCTTGCTGTGACATTAATTCTCCCAGCACTCAGGGCAAATTTGTATTGTTCTTGGAATCTTAACACATACTATTTTTAGTCCACAGAATGTCCACTGTGATTGTATTAAATAATTCTCAATATTATCCCAAAGCAGCGAACTATGACAAGTGCTCAAATCACAGTACTGTTACTTTACAATTAAAATGGCTCAAAAAGTACTCATAAGTAAGAGTATTTAAAAAAAAAGAAAAACTACTCATGAGGTGTGGAATTTGTTATAGTCTGATCAGAGGTGGGTAGAACTCCGTTACATGCACTTGAGTAGCTTTTTCAAATAAATGTACTTCTGAGTGTAGTTCTTTGGCAGAATTCTTTTTACAGTTATGTACATTGGCCGCACCTCAATGAGTTTTTTCTGTCAAAATCAGCCACAAAATGAGCAAAAATAGACACAAAGGTAAATTACATTAACAAAATGAGCACATTTATCATCCAAATAAAAGAAAATAGCACAACTCATCAAATAAATTAAAAAGTGAACAAAATAAGCAACATGTACTGTACTTTGACATTTTCCCAGTTATGGATGTGTCACTATATTCATGGCAATATACACTCAATGGTGTAATTACCTAAATGCTGAAGAACAAGGTTGGTACATGTATATGTTCCACATTATGAAGTTACTCACTACTTGGGTGTTTTTTTGCACAATATTGATTTTTTCGAGGACTTCAGAATCAAGGAAATGCAAAAATACATGATAAACACTGTTCAGTTTGAAACATCAAGGGAAAATATGCTGCTTATTTTGGGCATTTTTGTTCATTTATCCACTTGAAAAAGGCAGATACAGTATTTGTTTCACAATCTTGTATCCACATTGTCCGTGTACTTGGCATGTCAGTGTGATAGACTGACTGGACTTATGTAAAAGTATTGTTAAAGAAAAAAACAAAACAAACAAAGGAGTTGTAAATTATTAACTGATGGAGAGGGGGTGGGATTGAAGTATAAAACTACCATATTTTTCAGACCATAAGGCACACTTAAAATCCTTTAATTTTCTCAAAAATCGACAGTGTGTCATAAAATGCGGTGCGCCTTATGTATGGATTAATTCTGGTTGTGCTTTCTGACCTGGAACCAATTTTATGTGGTACATGGCAATCAAAAATCTGTCAAAATGTTTTAGTACAACTTAAGTTATGAACTTTGAACGCAACAGTTTAGTACTGTTAAGTTATGAAGCTGCACCACTTGTAGGAGCATTACGGTAATCAGGAGCCTCGCTGACTGATACGTTGCACAGTACGTATGCTTATTGGTACGAAGTGACACAGAGATATGCTTACAAGGCGGATTTCAAACTCAAGGCTATCAGTCATGCACTAAAGCATGGGAATAGAGCAGCTGCGAGAGAATTCAACATTAATGAATCAATGGTACGGAAGTGGAGGAAGCAAGAAGACAACCCACGCCAACAACTTCAAAGAAGACCAAACAGAGGCAGAGAGCCAACCCGGAGCATACCACCACTCCAGGTGGACCAACCAAAGAACCCCAACCACCAGACACCGGCGCCAACAAGCCCCCCAAAGCCAAACTGCGAGCTGTGTGGGAGCATCGGCTGATAAAATAAGATAAGATAGACTTTATTTATCCCACACTGTGGAAATTCCTTTGTAACAGCAGCATACAGTGTTGACACAGAAAATAAATATAATATAATAATGACAGAAGGTGAACACACATCCATCAAGACAGGGAGGCAATGCCGGGCGAGCCATACCACCACCCGCCAGTGGACCGCGGAGGCACCCGCCCCAAGCGCCGTCCGAGCCCCCACGAAAGCCGGAACCACCACCGAACAGCCAAGCAACAGCAACACGACCGACCCGGACAACGACCAGAAGGATCCGAGCCCTCCTGACGCTCAAACTGCCCAATTGCCAAACCCAGTCACCGAAGATGAAGAACCCGATGGACCTGCGGGAGAGGAGTGAACCCAAAAAGTGAGTATATTGTTTTGTACTTTATGTGTTACAACTGAACAATGTTGAGAGTTATTGTGAATGAGTTGAATAGAGTTTGACATATCTAACTTTTGTGTTGCTTAATGCACCTTATAATCTGGTGTGCCTTATGGTCCGAAAAATACGGTACTGTACATTCAAACTGGACTGAATTAACTAACTAACAACTGTAAATCAGACTAAAATTTCAGATGTGCCGTGTACGTATCCAGACAATACACTCGAATAATATCATATCCAGCATGTATTAATCAAAAATGCCCATATTTGCTCACAAGTGGAATGTACCATTTGCATTGTACATACCCTACATAGTTATATATATGCTATAGTTTCGTATTTGTGTATATAGTTTATTTGTGTGCATTATTTACATATTTTGTACATGTTGACTATATTTAGCATTCATTGTGGACAGCAAAGGAAGAATTTCATTGTACAGGGAAACATGTTTCCTTACTGTGCAAATGACAATAAACTTTGAATCTCTCTTGTATCTTGTATTTGTATCACCTGCATTACACATTAAACACAGCTGTACTCTCATGGTTACCAATCGCAACACGCGCCTGCCAGAGTTATTAATAAAACGAGTAATTAGCTCACTGAATTAGTTATAATGGGTGGAGATGTATAGATATAGCTGTAGTAGTTTATGGTGTGGTAGAGGTAGAAAAAAAGTGGCTGTGATAACGGGTGCCAATAAAATAAATAATGAAGAGATTTTATTAAGCTGTGCCAATTAAGCAAACAATACTGAACAATACTGGCTACTGATAATGCCTCCTCATTACCTCCCCTAAATCAAACCAATCCATTATTACATTTATTAGCTGCAGCTCTGTTTTCCTGCTTCATAAAAGCCTCCCTCATGAATCAAACGTGCATTCAGCATTGTTTCATGCTAAATGGGAAAAAAAAAAGAAAAAAACATGAATTCATTTTGGACACAATGCAGTTGTCATAACCAATAAAATTACTGATTGGTTGTATCAGTGTTTAATAGGCATTTCAACATCAGAATCATGTGTTTTTAAACTAAGAGAGATTAGATTTACTTATTTATGCCAATTCACCTGCTAAATTTAAGGATGATCTACTTTACTGTTGGGTTTATTACTGGCTATTTCAATATAAAATAAAATTATACATGAAATACAATCTAAAACTTTCTTCTACTGTTTCATCTACATACTGTATGTTTCTAATGTTCTGAGTCAAGAATTACCAAACCATTTCTGCATGATTTTCAACAAAGACAGTGTCTGGTTCTAAAATAAGTAAGCATTCAAGTTGTTGGATGTTACTATTCATTCCAGGTAATGGAGTTTTTTTAGTGTACAAAAGGTCAGCACCACACGCAATACTGACAAATCTGTCTGCAGGCAAATATACAATAATTGGGAAAAAAAAACATGAATAATTATTTGGTTTTCTTTCCACGACATTAATTCTCCTGGCACTGGAATCTTGGAATCCTAAGAAGGAACCAGGATGTTCTTTAAATGGCCAAATGGGTCACATTTACCCAGGTACTCTTTCTAGTCCACAGAATGCCCACTCCCTCTGATTGTATTAAATCATTCTCAATTTTGTCCCAGGTCAACAGCTGTGAGTAAGTGTCTGGTTTTATAGTTAAAGTGCCTTTTAAAAACTGAAATCATTTCATGTGGCTGTTAGGACAAAATAAATGTGTTCAAAGTTTATATATAGTCTGTGATGTAAAATAAAGACTGTAAAAACATGAACTTGCTCAGTACTGTCAGTCCTATTTTAGATTTTAGTGATGTGTGACATCACAACTCATGACCAGTTATAGTGAAACTAGAGTGCAATAGTTCCACTGCCATGAGCTGGAAAATTCTTATAAATATAAGATTCATTTCCATCACCTCAATTTAATGTGCATTTTGAAAATGCGTACCTTAAATAAAAAAAATGAAATGTTGCTATTAAATATGGAAATATATAGAAAATAGTAAATGCACATCAGTTGATAGAAATACAAACTATAGAAGAATAAGAAATGCAGAAATTATGCTAGCCAGTTGCATCAGCGGCAGCTAAGCTAATAGCTAAGCTAAAGCTACAACATGATCCCTCCGTCTCCTCTGTATAGCCTTAAACCCATTAACAACCCCAGACCATCACATACCACCACCATACTTTACTGTTGGTATGATGTTCCTTTTCTGAAATACTGTGTTACCAGATGTAATAGCACACACATCTTCCAAAAAGTTCAGCTTCTGTCTCATCAGTCCACAGAGTATTTTTCCAAAAGTTTTGGGGATCAGCAAAATGTTTTCTGGCAAAATTGAGACGAGCCTTTATGTTCCTTTTGGTCAGCAGTTGTTTTCATCTTGGAACTTTTTATTATGGTGGAGGCCTGCAGTTCTTTGGCTGTTATTGTGGGGTCTTTTGTGACTTCTTGGAGGAGTCGTTGCTGCGCTTTTTTGGTAATTATGGTAGGCTGGTCACTCCTGGGAAGGTTCACCACTGTTCCATGTTATAATGGCTCTCACTGCGCTGGAGTCCCACAAAGCACTTCTTCACACAGGGCCATACAGGTTTGGATTTTTCCCCCCCTTAAAAATAAAAACCTTGATTTAACAACTGCATTATGTGTTTATTTATGTTGTCTTTGTTAAACATTTGAGTGTGCCAAATATACAAAAAAGTAAGAAATCAGGAATGGGGAAAACACTTTTTCACAGCGCTGTATTTGCCATGGTTAAACACCTCCCAAGGTGCACAAAAGTTAGTTGATAGAAACGAACACAGATGCATATTTCCTCTTATTGAATTTCTGAAACTTTGCTAGTACAGGCAGTTCCCGGGTTACGCGGAACTCGGCCTAAAGCCAATTTCGACTTTACGACAGCTGAGTCTCGTCCGCCAATTTGTCTCCAGTCGCCGCGTAGTGTAGAGTGTCTGTGTTTGTGCTACATAATTTTCTTG
>JAQQAE010015412.1:0-12057 GCA_029823295.1 Pseudamia nigra
ATTAAGAGGTAGAAAATGGATGGATGGACCTTATTAGAAATATTTCAACCACCATTTCAATATAATCTTTAATACAGGACAATCGGGGGAGACAAGACTTCACAAACAACCTGGACTTGACAACAGCTTTTAAATATGTTTTACACATGTGGGGTGATGAATCACAAAACAATCAGGCAAGGACACAATAAATTATTATTTTACATTTAAAGTGTATACTATATATAGTGCATATAATATGAATTTTCCTATTTTTTAATTTAATATTCTGTTTTAGAAACAGGATAATGAAATTATTGCATATTCACTTTTGTTTCACTGATATAAAACAACTGTGACATTTCAAAACAGTTGGTGAAGTAATGGAACGCAACATGGAACAGTCACATGACCACTTCCTTCTGATCCAGACCTCAGAACAGTGTTTCGAATCAAAAGTTCCACCTAGGTTTTGGTACAGACCAAAACACTGTTTCAATTTTGCCATCACTAGTTTACACACACCACACTATTCAGTTGTAGGTTACTTTTGTTAGTCACATTACTTAACGGGTGCTGTTCACTACTGTGTTCTTGTTTTGTGTTAGTCACATTTAGGGTAGTCACCTTAGGTTTCTTTGTACTTTTGGCTTATCATTTAGACTAGCAGTTAGCTTCAGATAGACTCAGTTGTAGTGAGTTCTCCTTTTTTTGTATTTCTTTCATTGGTTTTAGCAGCACCACTGTGGCCTATATACTCTTTTTGATTTGCACATTGTTTAACCTTATTTGTTGCACTTACTCACTAAATAAATTGTCAAATTTTACCTATACTTTTTTCCATTGGGTTTTATATTCCTCCCCTTTCCCCTAGCGAGCTGGGGACGTGACATACGCATTCAGTTTTAATTTTTGTTTTTCAATGTAGTGCTTATGTCTGAACTGTTTGGAACAGTTCAGACATGATGAGGATTGATGGTGATATTGATAGAAGAGAATCAGTCAGCAATACTTTTACCCATTTCTTTTCCATGTGTATTGTGAAGATCTGATGTTGAAAGGAAATCTTGAAGCTCAAGTTCAAAGTGAAAATCACCATCCCTGAAGATTTTGTTCACGTATTTCGAGACAAAATAAAATTTCAAGTTTTGGATGGTATGTTGTTCTAGGGAGTTTAGTTTCCTTGAGAGGTTTGGAGCTTTGTGCTCTTTGTTTTGATTTTTGGTCTGTTTTTGGTTTACTGGCAGAAGTGCAATGAGTCCTTGAAGTCCTAAGACATGTTGTTTTTAAATCAAGTTATTCATTTTGTGCAAACAAAATGGTTATTAAGTCTATGATTTCATGTGGCTCTGGGGTGAAACTGACGTTAGGTACATATTAATACCATGCAATGGAGAAAACTCAACCAGTTAAGTTTTATTCACCTTGACATTTGTATTTTTTATGTAGACATGGACATAAGGAGAACTTAAGGATGGTTGAGTTTAAGGTTTTTGACCTGGACAAGGTTTATTATGGTCTAGAGGCACAAAAACTGGTGAAATTACAGTTTGTTTGTTTTTTTACATTTTTATGAACAAACAAAAGCTATAACAAATCAGCAGCTGTATGTTAAACAACCCTTACCCTCCATGAGACAATCTAGTCCTGGCCCAATTTCTAAAGTATATTTATTTTTTGTCTGAACTGATGTGGTCCAGACATGAAAGAAGCTCTAAAATCTCCCTTTTTACCCATTTTCAACAATATAATAGGAAGCCATAAAACAGCAAATCCATCGCCCACTTTTCAGTTCAATTCAGTTTTATTTGTATAGAACCCATCATAATCGACGATTATCTCTAGGCATTTCACAATTCAAGGCCAAAACTTTTGAAACTGACTGTGACCTTGACCTTTGTCCTTGAAGGTCACAGCATATTTAGAATCAACATAGTCAGTAACTGAGGGGTATGTGACCTTTTCAACCTCGCACCATAGCTAGAAATGTATGTGGGTCAAAGTTTAATAATATCAGATCTTACTTATCTTCAAGGTCAAAGTCAAGGTTATTCAATGAGCAAGAGTTGTCCTGGAGTCTAATACGTATATCACATATTAACATTTGGTGTCTCTAGCTATAGTATTTTTAGTACTATACATCAAAAAAGATACATCGTTCATTTGATTGATTCAATGTTTATTGAGGTGAAAAGTGTGTGATTCAACTTGCTTTAATAGAAAATCACAATAATCAACAGCATTGAATACTTATACCCATAGAATCATGATATTGAACTGAAGCGACACCCAAATATTGTGATAAAATTGAATTGCATCAAAAGTATCGTCTCAGCCCTAAATCCATGGGTATGACATTTTCAACCTACATAACTAGAAATGTTTGTAGGTCAAAATGTAACAGACTCACACTCTGTGATGTTCAAGGTCAAAGTAAAGGTCATTTGATGAGCAAGAGTTGCCCTGGAGTCTCATCAGATAATAATGTATGTAAACTTAAAAGTGGGTTTCAAATGCAATTGGGCTTTGTCTAAAACACCCAACTGGCTTTAATCAGAGCTGTGAGTTAAGTCTCCCTTAACTTTTTCCTTAAAATTGGAATGCAGCATCATTCATCATTTTCCAGTAAGTGAATATTTCATTTGCACAAAATAAAATGAAATCCCCATTAGTTCGTTAGGGGCTCTGTAGAAGTGGCATCCACAGACCTCCTATTCATATAAACAGATGAACAGAAACAAAGGTGAAACTGTTTGTCGAAGTTCAACCTCAGGTGAAGTGCAATGTGAAGCTACCAACAACTATGTGGACAAGTTCAAGAGGACACTGAAAGTGAATGGACAGGTCTACGCGCTGGACAATGACGAGGTGACAAGGAACACAGAGTGGTGCTAGTTATTCTTTTAAATAGCTGATTATCAGGATTATGTCTTGTGAAGCTGTTAAACAATCATATGTCCACTTTTTACAGTTAAAACAAAGTTGTGATATTCAGTATTAATATAAGTTGAGTCTTTTTAATTATTAGTGTAGTTTCTTAGCGCGTCCACTAGGGGGCGCATTTCCTAACAGTAGCTAAAATTTACTGTTTAGCTACTTTATCCAGAAACACTGAAAATAATGTCCAAGTGTCATGTAGGACCCATGTAGTGTGTTGGTGTTTTCCTGTTTTTTCACATGCGTCCATGTTATGAGAGAGACAGAAATAATCCTTGTTTTTTCCGGGTCCAACAGAATCTCGAGAAGGTTTCCAAACTCACTGGACGGTTCAAATAGGATGGTGGATCCTCGGTTATTTATGACAACTTCTGTTCTCAAAGAATGAAAACACGGGCCGTTTTTCGTTTTCGTCCGTGAGCAATGTTATTCTTTGATATTTTAAATGGAAAAGGAGAATCAAACTATTTCTTAAATGTTGCATATTAACTGTTGTCCAAAACGAAAATAAACGTATTGTTTTTCCATTTTAATATGTGTATTATCAAATAACCACTCATTTTTTATTTTTAATACCCTTGTATAACAAGAAACTCCAATGACCAGAAGACACTCGGACCCCGTGTACATGGAAGCCAGTTGTGACTCAATCAAAAGTGCATAAGAAAATTATCTTTAGCTGTTTAATAACCTGGATTAATTTCTGTTTAGAGAGAATTTGTTGGAACCATAGACTGTCTGTGGAATCATTACTACAGTACACCTATTTTGGACAGTGATTTACCGTGTGCGCATGCGCAGTACGGGCTCGTTAAAAGCGTCTCAGTGGTCGGCGAGAGAGCGGAGACTCCGGTGAAACCCCGGTGCTGCGGTCTTGGCTAGAACATTTACTGTACTACAATGTCAAAACCCAAGTTCCAAACGGAATGGGAGGAAATAGACGAGGAATATCAGCAACTGCAGGTGACAGAAAACAGGATATCTCACTTATGTTTGAATTTCGTCTGTAGTGTGTCGTAGATGGCACAGACAGTGAAATGCTGTAGCGGCTTCGTTGGGTTAGTTCGGATGGTTCTTTCCCGTTCGCCATTCATTCCATTCATTCTCAGCGCAACCTTGAACGCAGCATTGAGCTGCTCAGTGCGACCACGTACACAGTAATATACACGTGGTTGGATATGTTTTACTCTGTGTTAGTAACTTGAAACTTTAATGAAATGTGGTTGTGTTACAGCTACTGTTAGCAGCACGTTGATGTTCTTGCTAATCAGCTGCTACAGTAACTTAGCCAACTCAACAATGAATTGTTGTACAGTTAGCTAGCGATAAGTTTTAATGTTTCCTCAGAAACACTGCTTGGGAACATTTAATGATTCCAAGTACACTGGCTTTGCTGTCACATAATGGATTATTTCGTAGTCACTGAATGCATCATCATCCTTAAAGGTAACTCGTTAGCTAGCTCATGGTAGCAAGTTGGCTAACTTCAAACCGCTTCAATAATGTACAATCGCATGATGCAATAAGGTATAAACACATTTAGTGTCGTTTTGTCACAACGGTCCACGTCGTCCTGCTGGTGCCAGTTCAGACATGGACATACGGAGTCAAAAATCTAAATGTGGAGCTGCTCCGTAGGGAAATATGATGAAGGGGACTACTGCATATGGATGATTGTTAAACCATGCTCAATGTATGTTGTTTGAAAAGTGAAGTAAATACTTTTGCATATATTTATCCATAGGCGTAGATTTCAGTGGAGGTTGGGGATTGGTCCCCCCTAACTTTAGTAAAATGTATATCTTCTAGCTGTCATCTCATACTACTTTAAGTGTAAAAGACACAAATATGTAATGATATGTGAACTCATTTAGTATACAGCAAAAAAAGTACTTTATTAGCAGTTTTTGATTCAATTTAGCTGCTTTTTTGCTCATTTTTGTTCACGTTGTTGCACATTTCTGAACAGTGTAAATTCTTTTGCTTCTTTCATAGCTTTAAGCAGTAATGACACAAATTGATGTGTTACACCTGCATACAGCTTATTAGAAACAGAAATGAAGGGGTAGTGCTTCCAAGCGGATCCACAAATGTTTGACTGCACCCCCCCTCGCTATATAACTAGGTTTTCAGGTGTTTTGCTTAATTAGTCAAAACTGATCATTGACATCAGGTAATCTTGTTGTATCTAAAGATGGATGTCATGTGCTTTCTTACTCTGTTGGTGTATCAAATTGGCCTACAATTTTAAACCACTATGTAACATTTTGCCCTCCACAGGAAACCCATAAAATCTACAGACAAAAGCTGGAGGAGCTGACTAATCTTCAGACAACATGCAGCAGCGCTATCGGCAAACAAAGAAAATGTCTAAAGGACCTAAGGCACAGCTTGTCCAAGTAAGTAAGGGAGGCACATCATATTTTTTATCAGCAACACAAGCATCTCTGCTGCACATCAACACTTAGTTTGTTTCTAGGACTAATTGTTCTCTTATGATCACCTCAAAAATGGTTAGATGTGAAGTGTTACAGCGTCCGGTGGTGGAAGTTGTAACACAAGACTGAAGATATTTATGTTGTAAAGTTGTAGAAATTAATATTGACCAAAGATGTATGAAACATGAACAGATTTTTTTATTGTTTCATAATATTCTTGACGTAGGCAGCACATATTAGACGTATGTATTAAAGGTCTCATATTGTGAAAATCCATTATTATTGGTTCCTAGGGTTTATATAAACATCTGATGTAAAATGAAATGCATGCTGTCAAATTCTGAACTTGATCAGTTCTAGTTTTGAGAAATCCACACAACTTTGAGAGGAAAAACAAGCCATCTTGGACTTGTGTGATTTTTGTCACATCACAAATCATAACCAAGTCCAGATAAAATGACTTGCTCTCACCTTTGTAAGCCAGCAGAATTCTAAATTTTAAAACCATGCAACAACCAATGATACTCGAGCTAAAATTAGTCCTGTCCCCATGAGCTACAGCCAATATCCCAGGCAGTTTCCCATGAGAAGGTCATTATTGTGTGTTTAAAGTGGCCTTGTGTCAGAATCTGATCCTGGGTCACTTTGGGAATGGCCTGTGGTTCAGGCAATCAAAGCATCCTTTATGAAAAGTAATTAATTACAACACTTTGCAAATAAAATAAGAGAATGTCAGGAAACCCAGGAAATCACACATTATTTTCTTAGCACTATATAGAAGTCTATAATAGCCATATGTAATTGCTACAGATATGCATTTGATTTTTACAGTATGGAACACAACAGTGTTTGGAGCAAACTCTTTGACTGAGCTCAGTATGAGGGGAAAACCTCTAAACAATGTAACGAGACTAATTTAATTCCTTTCCTGCTGTTTCAGATGTTTGTGAAATATACTGCACGGGCCTTTATTTTTATTCATTATTAATGTAAAACTTAATAATTGTATTTATCTACCGGTACTTATTTTTCATTCAATCCATTTGACCTATTTGAATTGTTCAGCTTGATCAGTTATAGTCAAACTTCACCACACATGTTCAGAATCAGCTACATGATTCACTGCACTGTTTTAGTGCAATGTTTTGGGCAACAAGATGGTCAGTAAGAAGGCATCACGTTGAATTCAGTGACTTATGCAAAATTTAGTGTACTGATTACTGACCCAACTGCAACTGTTGCTTTTGTAGACATGGTTGCTCTGAGGAGAGTTTGTGCAGAATTTGATGCGTTCAGTTGGCTTTGGTTTGTTTGACAAATCATGTAGTCTGAAATCTTTCGTCAGGCACAGTCATTCAATGTGTGATCCCCATCTTTCAGTCCTCAAAAATCTGCTGAAACCAGTCATTTGGTTCTCCAGATCTTTTCACACTCATTAATGACTGTGAAAGTTGAGTAGTGTGTACCCAGATTTAGACGTCCACTGCAACTGCTCCTCTGAATCCTCTGCCTTTTACTCTGTCAACCAGTCCTTCTTGGATCCAGTGGGATTGGTTGATATGCTGTGCCTCAGGCCCAGAAGGTCCTTTCTGGAGTAATTTTTCTCTTCATATCAATGTAGAATTGATTCCACAAAAAACATTGTTTATGCAGAAATGATTTGCAAATGTGGGGGGAAAGTGAAAAGACGTTGTCAGTTCCTGCCACCTGTGGTGGTGCATTCTAGAAGGCATTTACGTCTATGTGTGGATACTGGCAAGAGACTGACGTTGTGGTAAACTGACTGAAAGCACAGTTTGCGGAGTCTGTGCAACACCATAAAAAGTCTGTGTGACAACTACTGACGTGTTAGTTGGTTCCCCATGCATGCCTAAATTTAATCTGGTCACCACAATACTAATGAGATGTTCTAGAGGTCTCTGAAGGTGACTCCTCTTGGTGAGCACTATGTATATATTGCAACACCCTCTTTATGGACGTGACTGCAGAAAGTGTTCCTGAAAGCTGATATGTCATGATCACATAGGGAAAGGCTTCTGCGGCAATGTCAGCAATCAGAACAGGGAGTTTAACATTACCAAAGGGTGTGCTATATTTTTACCTTCACTATGCATTCAATAAAATATTTTGTTCCTCTTTTGAGGAGTCACTCTTATTTCACTTTTGACTCCTGGTGGAAATGAGATGTTCCTTTCTAATTTCTGCTTGTAGTAAATTGTTCCCATGTTTTTCTTTTTGCAGGTGTGCACGAGCCTGTGATGAGAAAGAGCTGAAACTAATAACTGATATCCAGGCACAAATCAAAGACAAAGAAAATGTGTTCTTTGATATGGAAGCGTACTTGCCAAAGAAAAACGGGTCAGTACTTATTAGTGTTGTCATTACCAAAGAAGATGTTTGCTTTTTTCCTTTCCTTTTAACCTTTTTAATTTGGCTTTTGTGTTTTTGTTTTCAGTCTGTATCTGAATCTGGTTCTGGGCAACATCAATGTAACACTTCTCAGCAACCAAGCTAAGTGTGTAAACCTTTTTAATATCTGAACTCCTTTTTAAATAGTTTCTGTTTATTCCTAATGTTTTTTGGGTTTTTTCCCCAACAAAGATTTGCCTACAAAGACGAGTATGAGAAGTTTAAGCTTTATATGACAATAATCTTAATGTTTGGAGCCATTTCCTGCCTGTTTTTCCTAAACTGTCGGTGAGTGTCACATTTTCCCTTTAAATCTGTTGTTGTTGATGTTGACACTGTATTGAACCCAAAAGACTTCACCTTTTATTTGTTTTCTTTACTCTCTGCATAGGGTCACGGATGAAATCTTCAACTTTTTGCTGGTGTGGTACTACTGCACACTGACTATAAGGGAAAGCATCCTCATGAGTAATGGCTCCAGGTGTGTCATGACATCAATTCTCTACAATGCTGCATATGCCACATTTATTACCACTACAGCTGAAAATGTATTTGATGACTATTCTAATTTACATTCTTTTGTCTCTGTATTGACGAGAAGTCAGGCTCTATAGTCTTCAAGTCCTCTGAAATTAATTGAATCAATTTTGAGCTGTTAATTTCCACAAATGTTTATCTGATTACATGTATCCATCTTCAATTTCCTTTTTCTCTTGTGTCAAATCTCTGAGCCTCCAACTGAACCTAATGCCATCTATAACTCACTGCAGTAATCACTTCTTCAAAGGTCTTGAATTGGGTTAAATTATCTAGAAAAGGGTTTGTGTCTAATATCTGTACACACCATCTATTATACAATGCTAAGGAAAAGTATTTGCCCCCATCCTGGTTCCTTATTTTTATGCAATTGTCACACTTGAAGGTCCAGCCAATGTTGGGAATTTGTCTCTTAGCTCATGGTTTGTTGTGGCCTGTGAGCCATTCAGAGGTCACAAACTTATGTCCAGACATTCTACTTTAGGATTTCCTGGTCGAGAGCAGAATTCATGGTTTCTTCAATTACAGCAAGTCATCCAGGTCCTGAAACAGCAAAGCAGCCACAGGTCATCAGTGTTTGATTGTTGTTGGTATGATCTTTTTATGAAATGCTGTTACTTTTATGTCAGATGTAATAGGATGCACAAAAAGTCCAGAAAGTTTGGTCTAGTCAGTTCATAGAATATTTGAATTGAATTGAAACAAGTTTATTGATCCCTTTTTTAGAAAAATTCATTTGACTTGCTCATACATAAGAAAGCTCAGATCAATCGGATGTCTTCATTCTTCTCAGTCTTCAGTCTGTCATCAGCTGTGGTGTTGAACAGTCTGATGCTGGTGGGAATCAGTCATCACCTGTAGCATTCAGTCCTGCAGCGTAGTGATGGTTGTCCACTGCAGCTGCTCTTCTGCTTGAACAGAATAAGGTGAAGAGGATGTTCTGCTGGTTTGTCCATGATATCCTCCCCTTTCTGTGTGCTATTGTCTACAGTGAGTCCAGCCCCCCCCCAAACACTGATCCAGCCTTTTTAACCACTTTGTCGAGCTGTTTTGCATCACTCTGTCTGATGCTGCCTCCCCAGCAGACCACCGCATAAAAGAGTGTGCATGCAAGGACCGAATAATAAAACGTGCTGCATCTTAGGGCAAACATCTAAGAACCTGAGACTCTGTAGGAAAAATGGGTGACTCTGTCCCTTTTTTTAATAGAGGACATCTGTGTTCTGGGAAAAGTCCATCTTATTGTCCAGATGTACACTGAGATATGTGTATGTCTGCATCATCTCGATGTCCACTCTGCTAGTATTGACTGGCTGAAGAGGGGTCTTCGACTTTCTGAACTCCAGAACCTTTTCGGTTGTCTTGGTGGTGTTCATCACAAGGGAGTTTCTGACTCCATTCCTGTTTTCTGTGGTAAGTGAGGTCTGCAGTTCTTCATATGATGATCTGGGTTTCTTTTTGTGACTTCCTTGCAACACTTGGAGTGATGTTGGTCGGCCACTCCTGGGAAGATTCTCTCACTGTGATTCACTGGAGCCCAGAGCCTCCATGTGTGAAGGGCTCTGTAGCCCTTCACACACTGATGGATGTCTGTCCTAATCTGTTCTTGAATTCCTTTTGCTTTTTGAGCTCTTTTTTTTTTTTTGTCCTACCTCGCTTTGTCAGATGTGTTCCATTTGAGTGATTTCATGATTCAACAGCTCTGACAGTAAACAGGACTGGGTTTGGTTAAAGAAACTGATTAATGAAATCATCATTTAAAAGCTTCCTTTTGTATTTACTCTGGTTATTTTTGTCTAATATTAAAATGTGTTTTATTCAAAACATTTCAGTGACAAATATAGAAAAAGTAATGAATCAGGAAGGGAGAAAATTCTTTTTCACAACACTGCTTTTACTTCTAACCCCTTCTACTCATTCTGTTAATTTGTCATTTCAGGATAAAAGGGTGGTGGGTGTCGCACCATTATGTATCCACCTTCCTTTCAGGTGTCATGCTTACCTGGTGAGTTACTTGCAGGTTGCCTTAGCATATTCTGATTTTTAAGCCAAAATTTAAATATTTCATCCTGTTTCCAGGCCAGAGGGACCCATGTATCAGATGTTCAGAAGCCAGTTTCTTGCTTTCTCCATCTATCAGAGTAAGAACCGTTATTTTTTACTTATTTTTTATACATAAGCTTAAGGGGTTTTTTGTCATATTGATGTAACGCAACCATGACCCGCAACATGCTCACAGCGACCAAAGCCATCGCCAAATGAATGCCAACCCACAAACTCAGTGATTCATGTCTGAATCTTCTTGTTGACATAATCCATATACAGTATCATCAAGTTTGACTTCTTATAATTGCCAGCCAGTAGTCTCATTACAGCTCTGTTTGACACAGTGAAGTAAAACCTCAGTTGGCTCTTAGCCGTGTTTCTTAATGGTTCAACTTGTACTGTACTGGTGCTTGGATGATGTTAGATTTCCTCCACCTGGGAAGATCACCTGAGCTGAATCTACATGACTCACTACTCCCTCTAGTGGTCTGAGACGGTGGCACTTATGACACTGCCTAGCAGAAAACTTGGCGCAACATGAAAAAAAGGATTCCCCTTGTCCCCAGCTCCCAGTCAATGAATGTTTTGTTGCCTGGAAGATTTTTGTCTTTAACTTCAGGGTGAGCTCATGGCAAGAAACCAATAAGTCTGATCCTAGCAGAAAATAATAAAGCAGAACAACAAATCATTTAACACAACCAAAGGTGAAATATAGGCCTGAAAAAAATGCCACCCACCCTTAAATACCCAGGCTGTCTTTTAACTGTTGAGATGCATTAACATGGATTGATGGATAGTAAGCAGCGTGATGGTTGGAAGCAGAGATAAGAGGACCTGCAGAAGCTGGGAGGGAGACCCTGCCCACTTTGTGTTTGGAGTCAGTCAGCTTATGGAGAACCACATGCACACTCACTCACTCACTCAACCAATCAGATACCCACCCACCTACCAACTATCAGCTGTGTAGTACTAACGATAACAAACTACAAAGCACTCACAGAGTGATGACCTCTGTCAGGGCATCGGATTTCCCCATATGACATTATTAGGGCCTGTGTCCACAGGGAGTGTTTTTAGTTCCCGCAGCGATCACTGCATTACTTCCTGGATGCTACTGCCCAGTGTTTTTATTGCTATATTCATGTGCAGGTCATTAATCCTTTGGCAGACAGTGACTCCTGAAAGGTCCACATTTTGAAATGCTACTATATTTAGCTCACAAAATAGTGCTTTAAAATTTTTTCAGGCAAGGATATGGTGGATTAAACTTCTTAACTTCTAAATTCATTAATACTCACGTGATTGCAGAGTAATTGTGAGTGAGTCGGAGCTGAATCAGTAAAATGTAAAAATGTCCTTTTCGCGCAGTAATGTTTCAAACTAATGAATGTTCTGGATGTTCACTTTGTTCCAAAAATCAGTGTTTGATCATAAACCGAGTTGTCAGTCAGGTTCCCCTCCATCATGGTGCAGAGAAGTTTAGTATTTTCTTTGTGTGTCCCGCTCCTGCTAGATTTGGATTTTTGGTGAGTGAGCAGTGATTGTCACTCACAGCTGTGCTAAAGACTCACTGAAACGCTTTCAGCCCAGTGCAAAAAAACTCAGTGCACTGAGGTGGTGATTGGGATTACCACCTGGCGACTCATCCAGGGTGTACCCCGCCTTCGCTCAAGTCAGCTGGGATAGGCTCCAGCACCCCCCCCCGACCCTC
>JAQQAE010015413.1:0-12057 GCA_029823295.1 Pseudamia nigra
ATGGAATAACTTATGATATGAATAAAAATACACAGTGTAAAATGAATAAGAATAAATGCAATATCTCCAAGAAAAATCAACTAAAATAAAAAATACTACTAAGAAAAATTAATCTTCCACAATAGAAACTAAATTGTAAAGAAAGTGAATAAAAGCTACATTTACAAGAAAATATCAAAATGAGAAAAACACAAACTAACTCAAAGCTGTCAGAATGATCCATAATATGAGATAAAAATAAAGATTAAAAGTAAAATCACCCGTATGATCACAAAAATATCAAACAAACAGATCAAAATAATGGGAAAAAAATGAACAAAAAGGAATAAGACGAGTTAAAAAATAATTCAGAAAACGAGAAACAGGCTCAGTAGGATCAATAAGAGACAAAGACTGTGTTTGTCATGAAAAGGAAGCAGACGATGGGTTTTACGGCCTCGTTCACATAAAGGTCAGGACAGTAAACGCACCACGTGATGTGTTCACTGTCCTGCAGAGTCAAACCGAACCAGATCCATCTGTTACAGCCGTTTGTTTGTATTTTTATCCACTTTTAACTGTATTTATATATATCGAAGCATCGTTAATGTCGCAGGCGTTTTCGGCTCCACAACCAACGTCCGCCGTACGACGTCGGAACGAAGGAAATCGACCGCGAAAAAATAAACAAAACTAGAAAATGTGTCAGTCTGTGAAGAGACGACGCGGGATCGACGAGTCCGAATAAGTTGAACCAGCTGGAGAAGTGCGAGAGTTAAACGAACTGTTCAGCGGAGTCGCGACGAAAGGATCGAACCGCTGCCGTGGTAACCACACGTTCCGTTAGAGTTCCCCGTTCATTTCCTGTGGAGGAAAAAAAAAAGTCAAAAAAGTGTAATTAAAAAAAAAAAAGATTAAGGTTAGAATTATGAAAAGCGACAACGGAGATGAACTGCATGAGACGAACAACGTGAAGTTTGAACGGTTTGAATCCGCCGAAAAAAGTGGGAGTAGAAACACGACAAAAAACTTACAGAATTGGAAGAAGAAGAGTACCGTATTTTCCGGACTATACTGTACGTTGCGGTTTTTTGCATAGTCTGGCTAGCGGACCGACAAATACACCGGAGTGACTAATATATTAAATATGTCGAGTATTGGGTGTTTGTCACAGTGACAGCCACTAGAGGTCGCTCTTGGCTTGTGTACCTGCATCTGTATTACTAACAATTTAAAATGTAGGCGTTACCGGTAACAACCGTACCTGCCATCAGCTTAACACCGAACGTGTCGGCGCCGTCACCCGGTGAAATGGGGAGGCGAGCCGCGTTCCCCGAACAAATGCGACGTGTTCTCCAGAGCGACTCAAACACGTTTTGTTCTTCATTACGCATTTTTTGGCTTGTGCGACTAACATTCCGGAGCGACGTATAATCCGGAAAATACGGTAAGTTTAAAGACTGAAGGCGACAATAGTGGGATTGATGCATGACTCAGCAAATCCCTCTAATGAAATAACGAACAGAAGAAAAGACGTACTGTATTTTCCAGGTTATATGTCGCTCTGGAATTTTAGTCGCAGGAGCCAAAAAATGCATAATGAAGAAGAAAAAAACATGTATCAGTCGCTTTGGAGAGCAGGTTGCATTTTTTTGGGGAAATTTATTTAACAAAATCCGACACCAAGAACAGACATTTCATCTTGAAAGGCAAGTTATAGTAATAATAGAATGGAGAACAACAGGCTGAACAAGTGTTTCGTATGCTAACGTAATATAACGTCTGTATTTATACTGAAAATCAAGTTACCCATAATGTCTACATTTTAAATTGTCAGTGATACAGGTGCGGTAGATGCAGGTCCACAAGCCTACAGTGACCTCTAGTGGCTGTCAGTGTCACAAACAACGAACACTCGAAATAATTTGTATATACGTCGCTCCCCTAGCCACACTATGAAAAAAAAAACGCGACGTATAAGCCAGAAAATACGGTCGTTCATTGTCCACTGTGCTTTAACCAGTCAGTGAGCTAGCATTAGCATTAGCATTTGCACCAGGTGATGTAAAATGTGGCTTTAGCAGCACATTTAAAGACAAAAGCCGCTGGTTCAGTGAACAAGAAATGACCAGATTAATCAAATAAAATCTGATGGAAAAATGAATAAAATCATCTGGGGGAAAAAAAAGTCAAAAACCTGCAGAATTTACAAAAATTGACAAAAAAATTCATCGTGTGCTCTGAGGCTGCAGATGAGTGTTAGCGGTGAGCTAAACCGTGATGCAGCGCACGTTCAACCGCCGGAGACGAGTTTATGACCCGAGCAGTAAATGAACAGTGAACCGCAGGCTGACGCTGGGGAGTAAAAGGTCACGTTAAAGGTCACCGCGATGGACGAGTTTATCCTCGACAGATGAGCTCAGACCACTGATCCTGGACCAGAACTCCCAGAAGCCTTGATTCCCACACAGTTACATCTCAACATACTAAGTCAATAAATGTCAGTTCTGAGTCGTCATGGTCTCGAAAATTTTATTTTTACCCTCTAATAGGTGATTTGCTCCGTCTTTACGTTTTTGCTCCGTTTTTAAGATATTACAGCAAATTATCTGACAAATCTGTGCCGTGTTGGGATGCTGGGATTTCATTGGCAGGTCTGTGTGACAGCTCCGCCCCCGTGGAGTCGGACCTTCATATCTTCTATTTATTTAATAGAACATAGTTTTTCCTGGCAGATGCTCAGTAGTTGTGGCTCAGTGTTTACGCAAACACCATCATATGACTTTGGTAAACAGAGCATTAGTGAGTCAGTAAGTTAGCATTTAGCATTAACGTACCTATACGACCACTGATACATTTTGCTCCTGCAGCTGTGACCCCATTCAACCAAACATGTGACATCCTGGGTGGCCTCGAACCAGCCGTTCAGAAACCAATGGGATACGGCATTGTTAGATCCGTTTTTTTTTTTTTTACCTTCATTTCTCAGTCTTACAGCCAAACTCTATGTTCCAGCTCATTATTTTTTTTTTTACAAATGCACTCACTCAGACCTTGACACATTTCAAGACTCTGGGGCCCAATCAAAATACACCCCTTCATGCTACCTACCCCCTTGATTTAGCGCATTCAGGTGAAGGGGTAGCGGTGTCCCAATGCTCGCAAAGTGAGAGGGCAAAGGTGAACATTTCAACCCCTTCCCCTTGCAGCTCTGTTTCAATGGGTTAGGTGACGGGCTAGCGTTGAAATTTAGAAATTTGAAATTTTACTAAGCTATAAGTTACACATTTTGCAAACGTTACTGACAGTCACAGAAAACTTTCATGCAGTGCTGTTGTTATTTTCTCAAAATAGGTTGGTGGTAGAGTTTATTTTTGTTGGATGCCAGTGTATGGCTGCTTGTTTAGTTGGTGTATTATGCTGTTGACACGCTTCATTGCTCAAAGGTATTCAATTTGCAAAAAATTGGACCAAGTGCCATTCCAACAGTACATGAAGGATGTGTACAAATTTTAGGGAGAGGTTTACAAACCCTACTAAAAGCTATGAAAAGGGCACTATTTTTGTACATTTTTGTTCAAGTTAAAATGCTGCAGCTTTCAAGGGATGAGCCACGACGTGACAGTCGTGACAACGGTGAATCTGTAGGCACAAGGGGTAAATGTCTCGCCATGGCCGCCGAACTCCCCAGACCCCAACCCCACTCAGCATTGCCGGGACACCCCCAGCAGACAGATCAACAACGGGGTTCCATGTCCACAGAACAGGCCTCAGCCAGCACAAGTGTCCCAGGAGGAACCGGGCCGCACCCCCAACACAGGACTAGTCACCTGGTCTGAAGCATGTGCCGGAGTATTACCACCTGCACTGAAGGGAATGGGGGTCATACCCATTATTGACTTAAAATAGCTAACAAGTTATTCTTGACAACTTGAGTTTTTTCATATAAATTGCAGGGTTTGTTGTGATTTTAAGAAATGGTCGGGGTCTGAATTCATGAATGGAAAAATATTAGCTAGCGTTTGGACCTGAAAGTTTTCATTGGCTGTTAGTATAGTACATTCTACCACAATGTGTACAATTAAAATCTGAGGTCCATTTATCCAAATAAAGCCTATTTAGAGATTTGATCTGATGATTTTTGGACGTAGGCTTCAGTCATCGACTGCCTCATCTATTGGTGTGAAGTGATAGTGTAGTCTAGTGTTTTGGGGGGAGGGGGCCAAGCCCAACTGGACCCTGTGGCTGGAGGAGTGGCAGTCGGGCACCTGCTGACATGCCCCTCCTGCAGGCCTGGCTTCAGGGTGGAGGTCCCGGATATAAATGGTTAAAATGAGCTTCCTCCACAGCGTGCCTGGGCTCTCGGAGATGGGGTGTGACGCTCGGCCACCTGGAGGAGTTCAGAGTAGAACCGCTGCTACTCCACATCCAGAGGAGCCAGTTGAGGTGGCTGGGGCATCTGATCCAGATATCTTCTGGACGCCTCATTGGGGAGGTGTTTCAGACATGTCCAGCTGGGATGATGCCCCGGGGCAGACCCAGGACACATCAGCCTGGGGTCCACCCGGGCAAGTTAAGGCCCATTTATGCTCTACACTAAGTTTGCATACAGAGGGGGTGTTCCATCCGGTCTCTGCGTACTTCACATACCAAGTTTGGTGCGTTTTCAAGGAGCTTATGGATGCTTTCTCAATGCAGAAAAGGGAGCAGTACCACCGGAAGTCGTGGGGGCAGTGTTGCACAGTATAACCTGTGTGGCAGAAGAAGAAAAAGAACAGAACACGC
This sequence comes from Pseudamia nigra, assembly GCA_029823295.1. Classification (NCBI taxonomy): domain Eukaryota; kingdom Metazoa; phylum Chordata; class Actinopteri; order Kurtiformes; family Apogonidae; genus Pseudamia; species Pseudamia nigra. The sequence goes on from JAQQAE010015413.1 coordinate 4,765, forward strand.
CTAGAGATAATCGGCGATTATGATTGGCGCTATACAAATAAAGATTGATTGATTGATTGAGAACACACCTTAAACACTGAAAAATTAACAGACATGGCTCAACTTTTTTATGGACAGTCTGTGCCATAGACTGTATGTACTGCTGTCATCCTGGACGACACCTTGGAGCCAAAAACAGGATGCAACCATAATTGGATAAACTGCGGCAGTGCAACCGGAGTGTAGGGCAAGCTATCTAACCGCTAGCCTACGGACGCTAAAACTTCACCAAGCAGAGTTAAACAAAATCAGATTACGGTGTTGTTAGTGTAAACATTTACCCACAAGTCGACTGTATCTCAGGTGAAACCATGAACATATTGAATAAATAGAAGATACGAAGGTCCAATTCGGTCTGACCCCACCAGCGAAACTAGTTACCACAGCAACATGTCAACCAAACCCCAGCACGGCAGTGATTTGTTGGATTATTTGCTGTAATATCTTAGTAACGGAGCAAAAGGTTAAAGATGAACCAGATCATTTGTTAGAGGATCCAAATAAAATGTTTGAGACCATAACGACTCATGACATTGAGTCACACATTGGCGTATGAAGGCCAGCAATGTTTGACAATGTTTGATACACAAAGCACTTAGCGTAGAGAATAAATGGGCCTTTAGGGAGGAGGAAGTCCCGGACCCAGATAAACAGAAGATGACGGATTTGAACAGAACCCAGACGCTGCCTGTGGACACGGAGCCGTAGTCCGATATAAACAGACTGGATCAGAAACAGAGCTGAGGCCGAACGGTCGACTAGAAGACCAGGTTACGTGATTATTCACAGGTTGTAAGAGGTGAGTCAGAGCTGCTGTTGGTCCGGTTACCGGTTACACCTCAACAATCTAATCCTGACTCGACTCTTACAGGCATTTGTACTTGATGTTTTTGCATTTTATTGGTTCAAAAACGAACCGAGAAAAAGTATAAGTGCAGTTGTAAAATAAAATGCGGTACTAATGTGATATGTTGGATTTGAGTGACGGTGGTGCTCGTTGCGGACCGTCCCTACAAATCCATGTTCTGGCAGGTGTTTGTGATGTTTGTACTTATGTGGCTGTTCTGAAACTCGATCCGTCCATTAGTGACTCAGACGGGGATAGTACGACGCCGTGAACCCGGAGCCAAACAACACGCCTGTTACATGCCATAGTCCCTCAACAGAGGCGGAGTTTGACTCGGCAGCACAGAGGTGAAATCAGGGTCCACGTCCACGAAGGAGACGATCCAGCAGAGTGGAGTCACACTGTGTGTGGGTGTCGGACAAAGAACCAGGACGGTGTGGGGGATGAATAATGCAGAGTCATGTTTAACCTGCGGCATCTTAATTATTGATCAGCCATGACCGGGACACGTGGAGGAGGAAAACAGGAAGAGAAGGAGGACAGGAAGGGGAAGACGAAAACAGGAAGGGGAGGAGAACTGGAGGAGGAACCAGAAGAGGAGGAGACCAGGAGGGAAAGAGGAAACATTTAATTTGAAGGTTCAGATTTAGGACGATGCAAGGATTGTTTTTTTTAATTTTGCTAATATTGTGATCATTATTTTTCTGTGTAGGAGGACATCTGTCTCGACTGGATAGGGTTAGTGGACAGACAGGACAACAAACAGCACAGACACTGTAGGACACAGACGGACCCTGGACACAGACGGACCCTGAACACTGAACACAGACGGACCCTGGACACAGACGGACACTGGACACAGACGGATCCTGAACACAGACGGACACTGGACACAGACGGACCCTGAACACAGACGGACACTGGACACAGACGGACCCTGAACACAGACAGACACTCGGCACAGACGGACACCAGACTGGTCCATGACCAGCAACCGCTCATAAACCCACGTACAGACCCGTATGGAGGACAGGGGACAGGACACTACTGAACACAGTGATTTGTTCATTTTTGCTTGAAGCAGAAAACATATTTTCATCCATAACTACAGAAGCACATTTAAAAAAATAAGACCCACTGTTTCGTAATTATATGATATGTATCTCGTAATTATATGCTATGTTGAATAATGGTATCGCCCCTTGGTTCTGTAAATATCCACGAGAAAGTATTGGTAATTTTGTGGTATTTTTGTAGTGTTCAGAAAGTATGGGGTTACACAGTATGGCTTATTTCTGTTGGATGTGATGTGCATTAATCCAGGGTGTGTTTCTTCTTCTGTGGTGCTCAGAGGTGACCCTGATAAATGCGACATCTGGGGGAACACCCCCCTCCACCTGGCAGCTGCCAACGGCCACCACAAATGCCTGTCCTTCCTGGTGGCTTTCGGTGCCAACGTGTGGTGTCTGGACAACGACTACCACACGCCGCTGGACATGGCCGCCACCAAGGGCCACATGGACTGCGTGCGCTACCTGGACTCCATCGCCGCCAAGCAGATCACCCTCAACCCCAAGCTGGTGAGCAAACTGAAAGACCGGGCGTTCCGAGCCGCCGAGCGCCGCATCAAAGAGTGCGCCAAGCTGCAGCGGAAGCACCGCGAACGCATGGAGAAGAAATTCATGAAGGAGGTGGCGGCTCTGGACAACGTGGACGCCATGAGCTTCTCCAGCTACACGAGTGGCAGCACGCTGAGCCGCAAGTTCAACACCGTTACCTCCAACATGCCATACTCACAGGTAAACATCTCAGACATACTACGAAGACATACTGACAATGAGTAAACCCTGTCTGTGTCGTAACCAGTTAAATGAACAGGTACTGAAACACCACAACCACCTGAAACGATATGAACTGACCCTTTAAACCCGTGTTGTTTTGTTCTCAGGCCACGCTCCATTCCACGGCGAAGGGAAAGGGCAAGATCCAGAAGAAGCTGGAGAAGAAGAAGCAGGTCGACGGGACGTTCAAGATCTACGAGGACGGTAGAAAGAGCGTGCGTTCTCTCTCGGGCCTGCAGCTCGGAAACGACGTGATGTTCCTCAAACAGGGCACGTACGACAACCCGAAGGAGCGCTCCCGCCTCAACATCCGCGACATGTTCCCCCGAGAGCACGACGATGATGATGAAACCATGTCCCGTGCCTTGAGCGACCCGGGCCTCCACGAAGCCGCATACTCAGAGATCAGCGCGGACTCCGGACGGGACTCGCTGTTCACCCGGCCCGGACTCGGCACCATGGTGTTCAGGAGGAACTACGTGAGTGGAGGAATGTTTGGGATCGGAGGGCGGGACGAAGGCAGCGTCGCAGGGAGCGAACCGGTGGGCCGGGCCCCCAACGTTCGGCTCCGCGGCCGCCTGCCTCGGCGCTCGCCTAGCCTGGACGAGGACAGCATCGGCAGCGCTCTGAGCCTGCAGGACAGGAACCTGCAGGAGCTGCCGTGGGAGGAGGAGGACCTGGGTCTGGACGAGGACCTGGAGCCACAGAACTGTCCTCTGGAGACATTCCTGGCCTCACAGAGCCTCAGTGAGTTCATGAGCATCTTCCAGAGGGAGCGGATCGACCTGGCGGCGCTGCTGCTGTGTTCAGAGCAGGACCTGAACAGCATCCACATCCCACTAGGACCCCGCAAGAAACTGCTGGACGCCTGCAGGAGACGACTGGACACTCTGGACGAACCCGAGGCCATGGAGGACACGGAGCTCTGAAGGACGAAGGTCAGTGCGGAGACGTTTTAGATACTTTAAACTCACTGGACTTAAACCTGACACGTATAAGCTGCTGTTTGATGGACTTTTTTTACTTGAGCTTTATTTGGGGCCTGGCAAACATGGAGACGCTGATCTGAGCATCAGAGACGAAATCTGGATCTAAAGGGACGCAGTTTATCTTCGCAACCAAGACATTCATCGACATGAAGCAGAGTTCATCCATTCTTCTTAAGTCCTTTGTTCCTCAGTGAAGCATGGACCATCGGTGACCCCTTGCCAACGCACTCCGTTCTGGGCTGATTTCATCCATTAGAGTCATATTTTAGACCAGGGGTCTCAAACTCATACCACGGAGGCGGAGACCCTGCAGGTTTTCTCTCCAACCAGCAGATTTGACTGATTAGCTCCTCCCCCCGGTGGGTGATCAGTGACATCACCTGCTTTAGTGACTGGTTGGATAGAAAACCTGCATGGCGCGAGTTTGACACCCCTTTATCTCATAATTATAAGAAAAATATTTTGTGATTATGACATGAGTTAAACGTAGTAGCCTGTCATTAGATAAATCTGTATAAATTGACTCCAATAGGGAAGCAGATGGGTCTGTTAAATATGTCCCATGTGAATAATAATAATAATAATAATAATAAAGTTGCTGTTTTGGTCCAACTGAATGGAAGTGACTGTATCATAAACATAGGGACAAGGAACTAAAAATCTGATCCTTGAAAATTGTAGTAATATAGTTTTTAGTGAAATGGTGCCTGACACCGAGCTGACATTAAAGTCTCTGTCTCCACCTGGTGGTCACATCATGTATCGCAGGACCGTGACTCAGTTTTCCACACGTTTATCGTCGCACATGCTTTTTATTTCTTTGTATTAACAGGACAGTGTTAACTTTCTACATTTTGAAGGGGGTCTGTTTGACTTTAATTCATTTCTATAAACAGAAAAGACACAAAACGGGAAAAAATAAGAGAAAAGGAAAAAGGACGTTGTGATGTTTATCCAGACACAGTTATGTATTCCTGAGTATTTTATATCCTTTAACAGCTTTATGAATGTTGTCCCGTGTCCCTCGGCACATAACGGGACGGACGAGGTTCTGTCGTGAGTCAGATTTTTGTTTCGGGACATTTTAACGCCGTTGTCATCGGAGAGGACGGAATCTGTGCACGAATGGATGTTTTTGTATAAAGATGTACCCATGTGCACACTTCTCATCATCTTTTAATAAAATAAAACAAAAGATAATCACACAGTTTGTCTTTATTGCACTTTAACACAGATTAAAAGTCAGTGTAGACTAAAAATACGGCCCTTCCTCTTTTTTTAAAATTGGGGATTAAGTGAATCGATTTGAAGATTTTACTCCAAACCTTTTTTTTTTTTTTTTTTTACTATCAACGCCAACACATACCTTTTAAGCACTCGGGTAAATTACACATACGACTGACAGATGATGGGCGGGTGGGATGAGTTTTCTAGAGGCAGTGGGAGGTGAAGATGTCATGAAGATCAGGTCGGTGTGTGTGACCTTATCAGCTGCCGAGCTACTGCTGGACCCATTAGTCAGGACTGTCCACGTTGAGGCCGGTCGATCTTCCTCAGAGCTCTCCGGAAGCTTGTCCACCGAACGGTTTGTGTCGAGGTCATCGGAAACGTTTGGTCCCAGAAACGCGGGGGTTCAAACTCTCTCCGCCCTTTCGCCGTTTAGTTCCAAGGATCAATGGTCATTCTTCTTTTAGAAATGAATGATCGTCTCTTTTGTTTTCCTGCTGTTTCAGGCCTGGTTTCTTCACACACCAGATTGTGTGGACCCCCCCCTTCACCGTCTGATTTTACCAATCACTGAAAACTGGTTGTGTGACCACAAACTCACTTTGGACAAATTTAAGCCCATTCTTTCTTTCTTAAATGTCCGGTGGTCCCTGAATGCACCGCCGTCGGGATGTCCGGTGGTCCCTGAATGCACCGCCGTCGGGATGTCCGGTGGTCCCTGAATGCACCGCTGTCGGGATGCCTGGTGGTCCCTGAATGCACCGCTGTCGGGATGTCCGGTGGTCCCTGAATGCGCCGCTGTCGGGATGCCTGGTGGTCCCTGAATGCACCACTGTCGGGATGTCCGGTGGTTAGAATTACCAGACTTGCAGCCTGACAATTTTCAGCAGCTCAGATAGTGTTGAATGGTTTTGGAGACGCATTGTTGGGATTTTCAGATGGACTGACCTTCACTTCTTCAGTGTTTCTCATGATCATATGGATTCATGTGGTCGTTGCCACCATCTGCACAAGACAACTGATGATCTGAATCACATTAAGAAGACAAGACACGACACAAATTTCCTGTTGTGTCTACATCGGACAATCTTAAAATATACTACGTTCTGGGTTGTTGAACACTTTTTCGTTTCCGACATAATTGGTGAGATTGCTGACTAAGCAGACCCATATGATTTTTTTCAGGTCCGATACCGATTATTAGTATCAAGGAGGTTGACAACAGATATTCGGAGCCGATATTCATTTGCAGTAAAAGTGAAAATATTGGCGTCAAAATTTTGGATAATACAAACTCCAACACTTCGTTTAAATGACTTTAAGCGTATGTTTATTAAACAGTTTTTTTCAGATTTGCAACATGTTAAAGGTTTTTTAATCTTCGACAATAGACATTTTTTTTTTTAAATTGTAACATAAAGTGCAGGAGTTTCAGGCTCAGCAGCAGGTCTCATAAAGTTACATGAACTCATCGACATTGTGGGTTTTTGTCGGAGAGAAAACTTGCAAACATACAACACAGCTAGTGGTCGAACGTTTGTGTAAATGTGGTGAACTGAACGCATCCCGTACTGTACGGTACAGGAAATGCAGCACGGAGGAGACTGATTGACAATGGTCTGAGCCAATCAGGACACAGAACACGATGCGTGTTCAGCTCTTTTAACTGAGACTGGTTGCACAGCATGCTGTTTGTCTGAATCATCTTTATTTCTGAATTTCTCCAGAAGTGTACCGAGGCAGTTCCATGAAACATTCCTCAGGCTGAAAATTCACCTGACGCTTTCCAAAACCGACTGTTGTTTTCTACAGGGTGTGTTCTGGTGTACGAGCCTGTTTCAAGTTTTACAAGTTTCACACAAACCCTTAAGAATACACTTACACAACAGTAATGTGAAGACATGTATCAAACAAATAAAATGCAAAAATAAAGTGAGAGAAAAATGGACGGCACACATTGGATGTCTTCTTATGATGAGTGTACGGTGGCAACATCTGGGCCCCACTGGTCAAAGTTTCTGTTAATGTCAACCGGTTTAGTCTTTTTTCACCTTCTGGGAGCTCTGTAATGGGCAGCTGATGCAAGTTTTAAAATAAAAGAATAGCTCTTCTCTTCTAAACTGTATCAATGTGATGTAACTACTGTGAATGGTCACATGACCAGGCCTCGAGAAGGAGATGTCTGCCTCGAACTCGTACAAGAGGAAGATTAACAGATAGAACCATCGTCTGTATATATTAATCATAGTCTGTGACAAGTGATCGTGACGTCATCCATTAGTTTGTGAAGGGTCGTTTTGAGGTCAATCAGGTCGCCACTTCCCGGACGACATATTGGAGCCAAAAACAG